>CM031870.1:8654584-8888683 GCA_018697195.1 Certhia americana
AGAGAAGAGAAGAGAAGAGAAGAGAAGAGAAGAGAAGAGAAGAGAAGGGCAATGCAGATACTGCTGAGTAAGGCATTAATCTGGGAACTTACAGACCCAGGGACTTCTCTTGTTTCCTGGAATTTGCTGATAAAACTTCATTTTGCTTCCTGATTAATTAAGGTCTTAAATAATAAATAATTTTCCATGTAATTATTATTACCTTATTATATTATCTCATCTGTGCTTTTGCTTGAGAACAGGTATGACAGAAAGTCCAGGAATCTTCATTCTTGCCATTTGCAGCTGAAAACAGCAGTGCTTATCCTCCTGAAGAACACACAGTGATCACAGCTGTCTAGAGCAGCTTGCTGCCATCCATTATCACTCTGAGGAGGAATGTTCCCACCTTCCTTTTCCTTCCTTTCAAGGGGAATTGGGAACTTACTGCAACACAGTATTTCCTAGCAATGTGCCAGGTAAAGCAAGATTCCTCATAGCATTTAAGCCTTTCCTTCTGCTCTTTTACTTAGAGAGGTTTATTTCAGGTGCTGAATACCAGCAGAAGGGCAGAGAGGTGAGCAAAGCTGATGTTGCCATTATTGTTCAATGACTTGGAAAGGACAGCAGCAGGAGTTTTGTCATCTTAAAGTGTACTCATGCTATCTGTCCTTCTGCTGGTATGTGTTTTAGATTAGCTACTTGTGAAACTGAAGAAATTCTTAACTGAACATTTTTTTCATGGAATATAAGTATTAGGAGATGCAGGTGCTGGAACATAGAAAGGAAAAAAATCCAGACAAGCTTCTGTAATGTATGTGAAGTTTGAAGTCAAGAGCACAGATTGTGTTTTGAATAATGCATTTTGTATAGAAAGTGCTCTAAATAACTCAGCAAAGAACACAGTGTGTAAGCAAGACAATTAAAAGATTTTACCAATTAAGATATAGTATACCTAAAGAAGAAAGTTATTATTTATAGCTGAGATTGAGCACTGGTAATAGTTCTGAAGGAACAAATTTAAAGGGAACTGGATGAAACCTACTTTAATGCATGTAAAAAGAAGATCAGCCTTGGTTATGAAATAAACAATAGGCCAAAATAGTCTAACCTAGATAAATACAATGTGTTCACATCCAAGGATCCTTCTGTGTGAGTGGCCTAATTGCATTTTATGAATCCCAGGGAAGTCAAACGGGAGCTGCACTCAGCCTCTTTGAAAGTTGTATCATTTTTATTTAGGGTGCCTAAGACGATATTTCTACAGTATGCAGAGACCTTCAGTATCCGGAGGGAGTGGGACCAAGCCAACTAATAGCAACAGACCTGGGACAGGACTTCAGAAGGATGCTACTTCTGTCCTCTTTTGACTGCAAAGGTGTGATTTGGAAATCAAAGATATCTTCTACTATCACTGCTATATATAGACCCAGCAGAAAAGAAAGCTTAGAGAGACGAAGTTTTAGGTATTTATTAAGTTAAGTGATAATCAGAAGGGGTAAACATGCTCTGGCAGAGTTTAGCCAAAGTACAAGGGAATGACAAGACAGAACTGCAAGACAAAACCCAGGAATTCTTAATGAGACAGAGAGATGGGGGTCTGCCTCCTTTAGCTTTATATTTATAGATGCAGAAGAAACAGTGCTGAAGATAAGGAAGGAAGGAAGTGTTGAAGGAAGAAACCCTGAGATGTTTTATCAGTTAGTACTAAGTATCTACTGAGGTATTGGTTTGGAAAATATAACTTGATCTTTAACTGTCATATAACTGTCATATGTTTGCACATAGACGGGCACAAGAATACCTCACACCACTGGTATTGACATGTCTTTAAATATAGAAGATGGAGCACTGAACAATGCATATAAAAACTAAAATTTTGAAATTAAATAATGAACACTCACTTTTCCAAATATATCCTTTATAATTTGCTGGACTTCTTCCCTTTCCTATTTTTTTTTTTTTTTTTTCCCCAAAACTAACTCAGTTTTGGAGGTCTTTAGATTTTGATGCAAAACTCTCTTCAAGAAAAAAAAATTCCAACCAAGTTCATAACCAGGTTTCCAGGAATATAGATGAAATTCACCTAATACTGAAATTTAGAGAGATGTACAATTTCAGAAAAGGTAAACTATTATATATGCCCACACTACATTTCATGGTTTACACAGCGGCAAAAACTAGAAATAAACTAGTGAAAACAAACTAGTTTAAAATGCTTGAGAACACCTGCCCTGGTGTGGGAATCATTTAAGGTAAAGGATTTTGGGGAAAGTTATAAAGCAGGTTCAGGAGCAGAAAAGAGAAAAGTTAGAGTTATACTGTAGATGCTGATTCTAAAGTAAAAGGATACTTTAGAGTGTGAGCAAGGACTTTTAACAGTAAGCAGTGTGTTGAAAATGGGGCATGTAAACCTTAGAACAGCAGAAAATTACATCTGTCATGATATAGAATGTTTTAGGCCTAATAATGGAGCACTGTCCATTGTATTCTAAAGCTAACAAGCAAACATTGTTTCAAGCAAGCCTACATGTGCTTTTTGTAATTGGCTAAAGCAAGTGTAAATATGCTTTGTGCTTTCTGCTATAGGATGAGAGAATTTTAAAGTGTAACATAGAACTTAGCATCTGTTGTTTGGAACATGAGCTACTGTCATCTTCCTATAGTCTCAATTATGTAATGAGACTTCTGCAAAACAAAGATAGCTCGAGACACTTCTGGCAGCAGCCCTGTCTCATTGGGAAATTGTAAATACTACCACTGGCCAGCACACCCTGAGACTCTTCCTGAGCTATAATTATTGCTCTGAGATTAATTTGAACTACAGTCCCAGGTATAGGAGTCCATATTGTTTTATTGATCTTTTGCCCTATTCTGCCAATCCAGAATAGAAAATCCATGTAACCAAAAGGAGAAAGATTGTTTATGCTGACATATTATTGCTTCTTTCTTCCTGTGGCTGTGGAGGAGTATAGTGGAAGAAGAGGCATATCCACACTGTCCCTGTGGCCTATGGATTATAGATTGCCTCTCAAAGGATGTTGACTGAAACTTCAAGTTATAATTACTGTTGGGTTGCCAAGACACTGAAAGGCTTCATTAGCAGTGGCAAATGTCTGTTTACATGGTCCTAAACTTCAGTGGAATTATGAAAATAATACTTTCAATATCAGAAGGGGGCTGAGTGCCTTCTTTGTTTGGTTCCTTGTTTTAGGTAGTATTTTTGTAAATATTTACTATTCATACGTTAATAGCTACCTTACTAAAACATACCTGTTAAAGAGGAGTACAGGAATCTTTTGTACAGCAAATATCTTATCACAGAATCATGGAATGTTTTGGGCTGGGACCCTCAAATTTGCACATGCCCTGCTGTGATGGATCTTTCATTCTTGGTGGAGGGACAGTTTGATGATTTACAAAAAATGTATTCCAGTGGAATTTACTTGAACACTCCTTGAATGGAGTATGTAAATCCTTTTAGATAGCTCACAATTTAAGAGACTTTAAAAGGTAGTCTTTGAAGTTCAGAAAAGACCTTTGAAGTGTCTGCATATGCAAAAAAGAAATTAGTGTATAGCACAAAGTACAGAACTTCATTAAGTGCTTTTTTCAATTAGAAAAGAAAGCAGATTTTGCATAGCAAAAAAAAGAAAATTAGGGCATCCTGTTAACAATGGCTTTGGCTAAGTCCTGACAGAGGCTCTGAAGTTACCTAATGGCTGCAAATTACCAGTTAGCCTTGAGGGGGTTACACAGGCTGGACACACATCTTCGCTTTGGAGAGGACCATAGCTCTCAGATAAAGATAATGATTTTTGTTCTTAGGAGCCAGTGTGGGATGTGCTCCTGCCCAAAGGATAGATCTATGGCATTGCAGAGCCCTGTGTATTCCCTTTTCTGCATTTGCTTAGATCAGGGCAACCTCTGCAGCATCTGACACAAAGAATTTGAGCCATGAACGGTGTCTGTGGTCATGCTCTGATAAATCTGGAAAACTAAGCTGATTTCACTTTAGTTAACTCCCTCATTAGGCAGGAGATGTACTTGGAGGTGCACTATGTTTTGCATTTCATTAAACACATCTCTTGTCTCTTTTATAAATAAACCCCAGTAGGGTGTAAAGGCCCCTTATCCTTTAAGTTCCAGCACATGGATTGGTGAAAGAATACTGGTCACAGCTGAGATGGAAACTTCTCCCTGCCATGTACATATACAGAGATAGCAGGAGTGGATATCTCAAGGAGCAATCATAGGGACAGCTGCTGGCATAAGTCTGTGCACAAACATGTTCCATCTGCTCATCGTGGTCAGTAAAGTCGCTGTCAGCTCTCATGAGGGACATCATCCTGCCTGACTTTCACCATGCCCCAGTAAATCCTCTTGCAGTTAATTTTACATCCCTTGCAGAGGGCACCTGACAGTCCTTGCTCTTCTTACTCCTTCAGTCATAACAACTCTGGGGGAAGAGACAGAACAACCCTCCTTCAGGAAACCTTTAAATCACTACTCAATTTACATCAACAGTTTCTGTCTATACCTCATTGGTTGCTAAGAATACCCAAGTAGGTGGTGAATATGTTATGTTGACCTGGGAAACTTTCCCAGCTTGCTGTTTCTGTCTGCTTGACCAAAGCACTGAAGTTTCGGGTTTGGGCTGCTTTGGTCTGCTGGATTTACTGCTTCTAATCCTTTCTCTCTTAGGACAGAGCAAATAAACAAGGCATGTTTTTTGATGAAACTGCTTCTATCTAAAAAGAGAGATAAAAATGTTGTTATTGTTGATGTCTAAATTGTATTCCTGTAGCACCTACATGATCATGGTTGGGATCCGTCACAGGGAATATCACCCAGGCATAAGAAAGAGGCAACAGATGGATTCAGGAAATAAATGGGAAGTCAAATACCACAGGGAGACAATATTTGGTGAAAAGAAGAGGTCAAAGCATACCAGCAGCATAAGCACTCAAAATGTTCTGTTGTGTTATGGGAAAATGGCTATAGGAAGGGCTATGAAGGCAGGCAACAATTAGCTCTGTGAATGCTTATAGGAAGGCCATGTAAAGTGTAAAGATCTGTCTTTGGAAACATAACAGATGAGTTATTAGGCAGATGTCACTGGAAAAAAGTGTGGAACATCAGTTCTGAAAGGGAATAGACAACACAGATAGGAATCGTACCGTGTTCTAGCGCTGAAATAGGGAAAATGCCCTTGATAAAATAAATACAAATACTTAAAATTATTTTCTTACCCAGATAAGAATATCCTTTAGAGGATAGCCAACACCTGTGGAACACTTCTTTTGTCTGTCATAGTCTTTAGGCTACAGCCAAGAATAGATTTGGCAGCCTGAAAGGAAACAATTTTAAAAAATGGTGTATTTTTATGGTATTTTAGTGCAGACAAGAGCAAAAGGCACCAAATGCTCACAAAATAAAAAAAAAAAAAAAAAAATGATGCCAACAATTTCAGACTGGTAGCTCAGATTAGTCCCTGCAGATTTGAGTCCATGACAGAACCAGATCATGGAAAGGTCAGATATAGAAGTCTGAAAACCTGAAGCAGGAAACTGAGATGGCAGAGGGTCCTCTCATCATAGGTACATGTTTGTCCCTGCTAGTTAGAGATGAAGCCCAAAACTTATGAAAGCATCAAACTATGAGCTTGTGCAACAACCAGCAGAGGCGTTTAGGCCATTGCCTATCATTGCCTAGGCATAAGCCATAACAACACCCACAATTAAACACTGTCTTATAAAGATAGATTAAGATCAGATAAAAAAGATACTGGAAAGTAAAAAAAAGAAAAAGAAAAAATATTGTTATCAGTATTTTTATCTTTCAACACTTTTACATCTAGAAGGAATACATATGTAACTTTGGACAGTACAGTTTCATGGATAATTTTGTTAAAAATGTAAAGCTAGCTTGCCCAATGGAAAAGAGATTTGGCTGTGACATATAAATTTCTACTCATAGGGCCATAATTTAAGCTAATGTAAACAGTTTCAGCTTTGGTGACTTCATACATCCTATGCTCCTTTGCCAATGGAGCAAAAATTAGTTACACTTGCTGAAGATCTCACCTGCACTGTTCCAAACTGTTTGGAGGAGTCAGAAGTGTAAATGCTCAGCATATAAATTTGCCCAGTGGTGACAAATGGGTATTTAGATATTTCCAGGCTCTTGGATCACAGAGAACATAATTTGAAGGACATGGATGATATGTTTTCAGTAACTGCCATCCAATTTAAATCTGTCTTTCTCCATTTAGTTCTGTTTTATTGCTTCCTCCTCCTTCTGTCAATCTCAATCTCAGCCTCAGGGACCTTTATATTTCTCTCCTTGGCTGGCCCTCTTTAATAAGGCCATGTGTTATTATTTTATTACTCCCTAAGTAGTTCCTTGTATTTGGGAGCATTTCCTCTGCAAATCTGATTTCATCTTCCAAAGCTGAAATATGAAAGCCTTTGGGCAGAATTTTTTTCTGAAGGAGGTTAAGAGGCACAGTAGGACTGACTGGCAGCTGACTGTCAAAAAAGCAGCCACATCTGATGTCACCCAGTGGCAGCCAGAAAGGATATTCTGAGTAAAAATCCTCATTTTCATCCTGTGGATTTTTGTAAGTTTTTGATTGTAGATGTCTTAGTTCTTGAGATATATCAGTAGTAGCTGTTCATGCTATTCAACTTTCAGAATATTATAAGAAGTTAGAGTCAAGACCTACTTGCATTTAATTTATAGAAGATATGTCCCTGACTTTAATAACTGCAATATCCGACCATGGAATATTATTTTTGGTCAACCTGTATGCACTTTTTTGTAAATTTACACAACGCATAACAGTTTCACTGAAATTGCTTTATGTTTTATGCAATCAAGTTATTATCTCTGCCCAGTGTCTCAAATTTTCAAGTCAGCTCTGTCTACTTTTTAACTTTTTAAGCTTGCTGAATCATTGCAATGCCTGAGTCATGCTTTGCGTTACAGTATTATATGTCGGGTGTGAGAAAAGAAAAATAATGCCATTTATCATAAACAATTATCATAGTCATAAATTTTAAAATCTATCCTATACAAGCAATGATTATGTGTTCCCAGTAATCTTGCTTTAGACAAGAAACAGACCCCAAAAGATTTCCTGATTTCTACAAAAGAGTGTAAACTCAAATAATTGACGCATTTGTAGGCATTAATCCATCATTTCTCTTTCCACATCTTAGACAGGAGCATTTGTTATCCCATGTGCTTTATGAGGAAATGACTTTGTATCCTGGACACATTTTTTCCAGCTCTTATAGACGTATGTTTGTTAAGGATCACCTTTCATTGTAAAGGTTACTGTTGAATATAAGAGAGGGAAGGGAGTGTGACTTCTCTACAAACCCAAAAAATTAATGAGATTATTTTACACAATTGTCATACTGAAAATCATTTCCTTTTTACAGAACAGAAAATACAGTCCTTTGTACTGGAAAGGGTTACATAAAAAAAACCTTACTATACACTGGATGGTTCCTGTTAAACTTTGGTTTCAATCCCTTATTACTGTTTTGAATTTTGTCTATTCAGACTGATACAAAGATCTGGTATAAATCAAGCCGGTTCTCTAATTCACATTAGAGTCATAACAAGTCTGTAGAATTTAAAATTTCCACTGAAAAATTGTATTCATCCATTTCTAAGAAAGAGACACTGCTGGCACTAAGAAAGAAAAACTGCCTACATCCTAAGGGAAATACAGTGCAGGAGAGACATATTGCTAGGTTTTAGGAGGAACCCTTGCTTATGTCAAATATCCCATTTGTATTATTCAGCCGTATTTCCCCAGCAATCTGTGCTGTTGATCTGTACAGACTGTGTCAAATCCTCTGCCACGGCCCTGCAGTGCCAGCCTTGCAGGGGTTTCTTCCCAGATCTCACCTTCCCCTCAGGCACCCTCAGACTCTCCCACCCCATTTCCCCTCCCAGCCATCTGCAGTCTGCTGCAGATCTCAAGAAATATTTATGACACAAGGAGGGTGAAAAGAACCTGTGTAATGAGATTCTTCAGGAACAAGAGTAAAAAAGAATTTACTTTCCCCCAGCAGTCAGATGGGTTAAACTCAGGCTTATGGGGACAACACAGCACTGAATGAGTAAAAAGTTTTCTTCCTTCACACCTAGAGTCTCTGCTATTGAATTAGCAGATGCATTAAGACACCCTCACCCAAAAAGTTAAATGAATTGTTAGAACTAGTAAAACACAGAAAATACGCCTGTGTGATTAATTATTAAATATTATTAAGTATTATTAAGTATTATTAAATATTATTAAATATTATTAAATATTATTAAATATTACCTTATAATGCATTCAGTGAGCATACTTGGTTTTTCAACCTTAATCATCTTTTAACATTTTTGCCTGTATCCTTTTCTGAAGCAAAAAATATCCTATTGAATGATAATTTTCAAACTGAAGATGATATTATAAACTTTTATAAGGTACACTTATAGGACTGTATCTCCTATTTGCTGGTCACAGTCAGTGCATTCTTATTATGCCCAAACCATCTTGATATTTATGCTATTCCTAATTGTTCTTGCCTTTCCACTAATAGACAACCAATCATTATGAATCAGGGGAATGTTTTCAGCCTCATTCTTCTAAAAAGTATTTCCAAGAAAGAAATTTAGTCACAGCCTTGTGTGAAGCCCCAAGTGATAGTTGTAGCAGAAATACTGAGCAAGCTTCTCAGATTTTGACTAATTGCTGACTGCTCACTTTGTGAAGCTGGAGATGAGCTCCCAACACACACAGCTCTGCAGGGATATGAATCAGAGCAGGAGCAATTAGTTAAAAAAATAATCATAAGCAGTTAAAAATAAAACATGTGATATTTTTTGAACTTAATTATCCAGAATTATGCATCTTCAATCTTTGCCTTGTATTTAGTGACTCGTGGAAGGAAACATGCATCAATTTCTTTGTGATAATAGGCACTTTTGTCTAGAGTCTTGATTTGCACATGTTAGTTAAGGTTTGTATGTAGAAAATTGAAAAGGTCATGTGAACACTTGGGGTACAGACTGTGATTTCTAGCTACAATTATGATTATAAAGTACTGAAGCTGAACATAAGATGTGATAAAGATCACAAAAATAAACACAAAAATATCCATGAAAAGATATTCATCTCTATTGGAAAAGAGAGACGATAAGGACACAAGGAATCCATGTGACATCTTGCTACATGATCACAAAGAAAACAGAACACCTCTTCAACTGAAACAAAGCCTGTTTAAATTGGCAGCTGAACCCTTTACTGCTCCACAGAAACTGAAATAATATTAACAAGACCCCAGGAGATATTTGTTCTCTGTAGTTCAGGGAAATCCTTTCAGAGTGAGGCTGGCTGAGGGCAGGGCAGAGGCGTGGGTGGAGGAGTGACCCACAGCAAGGACACAAGTGCAGCCTTGTGCTGCAGCCAAGGCTCCTGGAGAAGATCTGGGAATGCTGGGGATGGGAGGCAGAGTGGGAGCAGCAGGCAGGTCCCAGTGCCCCAGCACTATGGGCAGGGTGTCACTAGAGGGACCAGAGCAGTGACTTTGTCCTTGGCTCAGCACTTGGTGGCCTCCAACTCGACCAGCACCCACCCAAAGTACCAAACATTCTGCACTATGGCAAACATATCTGCTATTCCCAGAAGAAAAAAAAGAAAAAAAGAAAACAAACCAGAAAGATTTAAAGCTGCAAAATATGAAAGCGTTATTTGAGACAAACATTAATCCCTCAAGGTATTTTTTTACTTCATGCTTCTTTCCCTTACTTTTCCTCAGACTTTCAGATGCTTTATGAAAAGAATGAAAAAAATCTTTAAAGTTCTATTTTGGACTGAAAACTCCTTTCTTTCTCACTGCCCCAGGATATATTTGATTTCAATAAACTACATGAAAAATCTTCTTAGGATTTTCTGATATCCTCTCTGTCCTGACTTATTATTGTATCCTCTTTCAACACTTAGTGAGGACAGCAATAGATATTTGAAGGCTCCCTGCATACATGGAGCTCAGATGCAGCTGCTAACCAACAAAAATAACGTTGATGCCTACAGCAATGGATGAAGTTTTTTTGGTGGGTTTGGTGGGTTTTTTTTGTTTTTTGGTGGGTTTTTTTGTTTGTTTTTTTTTTAATTTTATTTTTTGTTCCAGTTTTTCTTTTTGATTTTGTTTAGTTACATAAGGATTAGTCATACAAGGATAAAAATTGTTTAAGAAACATCAAGACTTCAAGATCTATGAAGTGAGATTTTGACTGATTGGGGGACAGAACAGACGCAGCCAGAAATTCTCAACTTTTTAAACTCGAAGTTGGCAAATAATTCCATTACTTGGATTCTCATCCCAAGGCTTGCTCTAGGCTCTTGTCAGGGAATCTTTTTGTTAATTCTTTGTGATTTTTTTCTCACAGTATTATTCCCACAGTTCCTCTTCCCAGCTAAGAGTTAGGAGTTCTGTTATTTTCCAGAAGTGTTTGTCCTCAAACAAATACTCCTTGCCACCATCTCCAGTTATCATGAATAAAGATAAATGAAGATGGCATGAGACTGTAAGAAAGGACGAACGTAATAAATAATAGAGCAGAAAATAAATATATTTAAGCTCTGCAATATGCAATAGGTTGGAGAGGATTTATAGCATTTTCTTAAAAGATATGCAGCTTTCCAAAAATAGCTGGGTGGCTCCTGTAATCTGATTTTTCTAAACATTTCCAAACTAAGAAATACGAGTTTTGTGTCACCTGATAAAAAAATTAAAAAATTTCCATCAAAATTTCTTTGAAGTTTTCAAAATTAAATATATATATATATATATTTATTCTCCAAAGATCAACATTTGCAATGAAAGTGCTTTGTATGCTAAAATGCTTTGCTGCATTTTGTTCTCCCAGCTAAGTGCAGGTCTGTCTGTGGTTCACATACTTCATTTCTCAGTGTAAGAGCTCTGCAGAAAGTCCATTCAAATCTCTCTATAGGAAGTTTCCTAACTACGCTGGAATTCTATGTATAAAGGTTATAAAGTTCACATTTTGGTATGCTTCTGTTTTCCAATTTAAAGTTTACTTTAAAAAAAAAAATCCTTTCAAAGTCTTTGTAAGGCTAAATATGAAGCAATTGTCATGAACATCTTGATTGTCATAGATCAGCTCATTCAGTACTTCTCATATATATATCTGTATTACATAAACATGTGTATACACTCAATAATACAAATACTTTCTAGAAGTACTTCTGGGGAAATAACAGTTTTCTGTAAGTTTTAACCCCTTTAAATTTTCTTTTATTTAAGAGAGAATTTGATATATTTATATATATTTATATAAGAATTTATATAAATTCTTATATAAGAATTTGAAATATTCCATTTTTTAAAAACCCTCTGAACTCACACAAGAGGTTTAGCTCTTTAAATTGAAATCACACATTAGGTGCATAATTAGCAAAGAAGGGAGTACCTTTCAAAGGGAATTAATTCCTTTTGACAGAAATAAAACTCCTTTAGAACAGGGTTGGGTTTGTTTGGTTTCGTTTTTTTTTTTATTTCTTCACATTATTTTTCTCTTTTTGTCTCTTACAAGTACTCAGCTACGACTTTCCCGAGCCAGCAAACCCTAACAGGGAAAGTCCTTTGCAGAGAGACTTGATACTTTATTACACTGCATCAAGCCAAGCTCCTGTTTGTAGAGATATTACACATCTCCATATGAGTGCCACAATTTTGAGAATATGGCCAAATATATACTCATATTTTAGCCTATATTTTAAAGAAAACATTGTGGCTTAATGCACTTTGAAAACCCTCTTATTTCTGGACTTTGCAATAAAGATTAATGGGTTCAATTAAAAACTCAATTATTTTATTGTAAATATTCAATACTCAGTATATTATCACTTGGAAAGTGAAATATTTCAGTTAACGGGAGTCACAGAATGTGCAGGCACTCACTGCTGAGAATTTAATTATTAATAGGCTTGATCTGTAACTTGCACAATTCAAATACCTTTTTTCCTTTCCCTCAAAACACCAGGTTTATCTTCCACTGAAAACAGAGCCCCTGTCTATGTCCCACTGCATTCCTTTCTCCCTTAGCTGTCCACAGAGATTCATTGACCACAGTGAAGGAGCTTTGTCTTCCATGTTCTTTCTAACCAATTCCACACTTCTGATTTCACTGGAGAGATCCAGAGGAAAGTAGTTTATCTAGACAGTGACATAATAGTCTATCCAGACTAGTTGTAATAGCTCATACTAATTTGCATTAAAATGTGCATATGTATTTTAAATTACTTTTGACTAGTCTCTCATGTCCTCAAATATTATTCCTATTTTTATTATTCATTTAGATATAAAACATTTATGGACTTTTATTCACAAAGTGGTTGTACTCAGAGCATCTCTTCTCAGGTAAGGCATGACAGTAAGAAAGAAATGTTAGTTCTGATTTACTGAGACTTGAGGGGGTATACAGGTCAAAGCAAGCACTTTAAAACTCAATTAGAGACAGAGGTCTTAAGATCCCTGATTGCTGCTAAGCTATAAACTCAGGAAAAGACTGAGTTTATTTCCACCATTTTTGTGTAGCTGCTTTAAACTCATTCTGGTTACCCTGTATTTTCTGAGAAGGACATTGGGGAGCTCACCCCAATATTTACTGAATTGTGTCTGAGCTGCTTAGCTTTCTCACTAGTGCTGGACCAGCTGAAGTTAAATTTTCCTGGCACAGCTTCTGAGCACTCTTTCAACTGGGTTTTGCTTCCCAGCACTTTTCCATCTGGGAGCAAAACTCAGGTGTAAGGCAGGTCCATGCTCAAACTATTCCACTGTGTACTCTTTATAAAATAATGTACCAGGCAGGGTTGAAATTATGTGTATCCTTCCTCCAAAATCCCACAGAAAGAGTGAAAACTTGCCAGTAACCAAACCAGTAACAAAGCTCTTTGGAAAGACAAGAATGAAAGTGTTCCAAAACTCCCTTCAGGTCAAATGAAAAATTTACATTCAAAACATGGGTAAAAGAAAAGGCATTTGTGGGGAGTTTGCCAGATAAACCAAACTGTTGAGAAAGATGACAAGGCATTATTACCAAAGTTCTAATCTAAATTGGAGCATATGTAAAACTAATCTGACCTGCTTTTCTCTTAGCCTTGTGCTTGTAAGTTTGCTTACACTAAGAGGCTCCTGGTTTGAAGAGAAAGCCCTATTTTGGCACCTCATCTTAGATTAATGTCACCTTACCAGCCAGCCATATTGTTTCTGTGACATGCTGTGATAAAATGTGTTGGGAAGACATGAATTTTTAGAACAGAAGCAGACATCTCTCAATACTAGTCATCTTCAAATTCTGAGGCATCCTGAATACCAAGAAATGACGTTTCTGAGAGGCATGACTGATACTGGCCTTACTGGTACGGGATTTAGAAGATTTATGTTTGATTTGTGGCAGACACTGGTCCCTGCTGTAGTTCAGCAGAAGTTATTTTATGCCCTCAGCCACAGTGCCTCATGTGATGGAAGGGAACCCTCACTCAGGCAAGTTTAGAAACTGCACTGAGCACAGTATGGCACTCAGATAAATGAGGATGCAAACCTGACAGCCTCCTACACGGTTTTGCCCTGATTTGGTAGCACAGGATTTGACCTAAATAGACAAATATTTCAAAATATAATGTTGTAAAGGAGGTAACTCTCAACTGTCTTGTTAATGGTCATTTGTGGGAGCAAATTGAACCCATGCCGTGGATAACCTGCCTTAGTGTACTGAATACATCACAGACAGTTCTCTTTGTTAGAACAGATCCTTGTATTAAAGATGAGGCTTTTTTCTTAAGCGGAAGCAGCTGTCAACCTCCAGGATGTGGTGAAAGATCCACATCCCCAGAGGTAACTTGTTTTAAGGAAGAGGGGTAACAGCTATATAGCCATGAAGAAGTAAAGGCTGAGTGCAAATACAGAAAATTTTTATTAGCCAGATTAATGTTTTGAAGAGCAAGGTGAGTAAATACTTTTCCACAGTGGAAGGACTCTATGGACTTTGAGGACAGCTGATGACAAAAACACACTACTCTCAGCTGATCCTTACTAATTAAAAATTCAAACAAAAATTTGACACAGGAGAAGGAAGCGCTGAAAAATTACAACATTCAGGGAAAAAAGGAGACATTCAGGATAAGCTGGTGCCCTGCTTAATCCAGGGACAGCAAATCCACTCATGCTTATAACAGGAGATGTTCAGAGAAGGAGTGGATAGTCAGACCATATACACAAAGGGATAAAAATAAAAGAGAAATTAAGAAATAATGGTGATGGACCCAGTGACCTTTGCTGTTCCAGTAATTACAGTTATTATGTTCCTAAGTTATGCAATTCTCTCATGGTTGTGGCTTGGATGCTATGAATAGGACCCTTAGTGTTAAAGTAAATCAAGACTTGCTCTATTTTTGGTTTTAAGCTAATAATTAAACAAACTGAAATAAACCCTCAACATTCTACACTCAAATCCTACCCCCATGCTTGAATAATAGAATGAGATGCAAGCTGCCAAAAATGGAGATACTCAAAATGAAGCTGCTACTTTGTGCTAAAATTTTCCCCTGTCTGTATATACCTCAGCAGGAGGGTAATGATTCAGCCCTGATACTTATTTAAGAACAAAGCCAAGGTTTCAAAAATTGGTTAGACCTAAAAAAATATAAAGAATGGCACTACATCAATTTAAAATAAGAATTTTTTAAAGCATACATTTTGGAGTGTTTTTTTCTATTTATATTTTTAATCTTTAGGATCTACTTTCTGTAACACGTGCAATCTCTGTGTAAGACCCAAACATCTTTGCAACTGATCCCTCCTCTTCCTCACTCCTCTTTAAATGAGTTTCTTCTGGGTAAGTGCTGGAATTCTAATATAAGTGCATCTTCAAAAACAGAAACTGGAGTTGATATTTTTAAAGATATTTGGCACCTCAATACAAAGCCCACAATGCAGTGTGATTTTCTGCTTCTCTGGGCACTTTGATACTTTTAAAAATCTGTTCCTGCTGCCTGTTTGCTCTTACCAGAAATGCTACCGCTACAATGAAAAGACAAGGGCGTGTCAGGCCAAAGCAAATAATTCCTGATACAAAAGTGTGAGCAGCTCCAGGTGGTATCTGCATTCAGCAGAAGGCTGAAATACTAAGACAGTCATCTGTCTTCTGAATTCCAGTCATTCCATGTTGGAAGCAATCCATGTTGGAGCCCAGTGTAAGGCTCTGCTTTCATAGCCAGGGTTAGGAGCTTGTGCTAAAGGGCAGCAGGTGCAGGACAGAACCTCTGGCACTGTGTGGGGAAGGACCAACTCACCGTGCAGGATCAGTAGAGGCTGGAAGGGACGTCACTCAAACAGAAAGAAGAAATTTGGATATTTTAGTTGAAGACAAAGCAGGTAGGCAGGTACCTCTCCTGCTCAGCTTGTTGCCCTCTCTCTGCTCAAAATGATAGACAACTGAAAATATTTTAGTACATACATTTTATCCCTAGGTGGATCACTTATTATTCTTTCTTGACATTGGTTAATGCAGGAAAGTTAGGTTTCTGGGATTAGGCTGCATAAAACAAAATTAATATTAAATGACAATAAAATTCATTAGTGATTTTTATCTGTATCATAGCATTGCAACTCCTGCTTTATTTCATCCTTGTAGAAAGCTGTATGTTTCCCATCGCACCATTTTCACCTCAAACATATGGCAATGTGCCTGAGGCCAAGACTTTACTGGGAGAAGGATTAATTGCCAAGCAGCTTTGAACAGTTATAAAGTATGAGCTCTGCTGTGTCATGTGTAGCACACAAGCAACCTATTTTTTTACTATAGTGTCTTTTTTACTATTATTATATATTCTTCCTGCTGCATAAATGGTTATGAAATCAATGGCTGCAATAATTTCAATGGGAATGAGTAGAAGATTGAAAGCAGTATGAAGAGTGAATGGAAGAGTTGAAGGATTTTTCCACTGAAGGAAGATTTTCCCATGAGATCCATTATTACCATCATTTGGTTTTCAGACCAAGTTCTTATTACACAGTTATCTTGATATATATTGATATATACATTCTTTGTAACTGTAACACAGGTTCTTGTTGAGTATCTCCCAAGGCTCTTCTTTAATATAATCAACTGTTAGTTGATGTTTACTTTTACTAGATATTTTCAAGTGGATTTCTGATTCCTACAGAAGATCTTGACCTGATCTTTCTCCCTTCCTATCATCAAATGCAGCACTTGCTAAAAGCACAGCAGATGCTTTGTCTGTAGAAATTGGATTAGTTAATGAAATTGAGAGTCTGGAGAATTTTCATGTTGACAGAGCTTTTTATTTTCACGTGAATGAAAAGGGTCTGTGGAACAGGCCTTGTGCATTTAGGTGAGTTTAGAGGAAGAGAGAAAATGGAACAAGCACTTTATATCTTCTGTTTCCATGCAAGAAAGAATTTTGACTGTTTTCAGGACCTGTGTAACCACACTGAGAACTCTTTTAGGCAGCAAGTTAAAAATGCTAACAATATGCTGTATAATGTTTATTGCTATTATGCAAAATCCCACTGCAAAGCAGCAGACTTTCCATTAATTTCAATTACAGCTTTCCATTTACTACAAATTATTTTGAAAGCCACTGTGCCAAGGTGTCTTTTACAGTTTCAGAGGCTGGCAATTATATAATATTACACATGAAACCCATTTCATCAAATACATGGAGTCTTTAAGGTGATAGAAGGAAGCACAGATAGTCTGTGAGATTGGCTGAAATAGCAATTGTGAAACTACCATGCTCCTCTGAAATATCACAGTTCATTTTGCAAAGTCCTTTGTGTTACTGAACCACGTTCCAAAACCGAGGAAGACAAAACACACTTCCCCTGGCAACCACCTCACACAATATAATTCTTCATTGCTTTGATTTTACCTTATCTAGAAGGCACAAAGCACTACATTCCTGAGAATTCTCTGTTGAAATCAAGCAGAATATCAAAAAATGGCTGCTTTAGCATTTTTTTTAGAAGTTGAATGCAAATTGCATCACAATGACAATTTGCACAGAAATTTCAAGCCATCATGACATGTTCCAGATATAATATTATTCTACTTCCACTGCCACAAGAAATATCATATAATATAATGCCATATTAATTGGTTTTTTAGTGCAGCAGCATTTACAATGGGTGCCACTGTAAAAAAAAAAAAAAGTAAACTATACACCATGGCATTTTCAAATTGACAGAAGTGATGATTTAAAAGAACTACTACAAATGTTACAGTCTAAAGGTGTCCCAGTCAAGGAAACATAAAGGATGAGAGATTATTTATTTGCATAAACCTTTACATTAACTACCTCTGGCTGAAAAAACCCAGAATCTCTTGAGATGCTTTTCTTCAAACCAGGATCCAGGCTTCCCAAACATAAGAAAAGGTGCTTGTTGTCAAAAGACCCTTTAGTCTGCACTAGGAAGACTTAGGAACCAAAAGCAGAGATAAAGAGGATTGGACCTTTGTCAAAAAAATGTTTATAATGACACTGAAAACTTTCTTACTATTGATTTTTTTTCAACTAATTTTGTTTCTTGAGTTCAGGCTGGATTCAAAAGTACATTGTGGTATTGCAAATGAGCTACACTGTGTAGCTGCTAAAGACTCTGGGATGAAAACTAGGCCCTGATTTCTCTTTTGCCAATGGCCAGAGGGGAAAAAAAAAAAAAAAAAAAAAAAGCTACAGAAAATAACCATGGACCACGACTGCACATTGTAAGATATTCCTTCCCATCTTTTCCTTACTTCTATAGGACATCTCTTAAAGCATCACAGATAATAAACAGGTGAAAATTTTAATGATATGTTCTGCTGTTCTATGAGTGCATTGGTATAAAAGGAAAACAGCTGGGAGTTGTCAGTTCCTGCAAATTCAGAATTCATTAAGATTTCAGCTTTGTTTTCCAGAAGAATTCTCAGACCTCTTCACTGCTCTGTGTCAAAGACTTTCCAGGATAGAGCAGCTTTAGGAGAAGATGCCAATGTACAAAAGGAATTTAGAAGCAAGAAATCAAAATATCACAATAACTGTAGCACAGTGGTTCCTTTGCAACAAATAATTAATTAAAATATTGACACCAGCATTTCCCATGCCAGAGGAGGTGATCAGATCCTTTTCTTTCCTTAGAGCTGGAAGAGATCCAAGAATTACTTCCATATTCTACACTGGAGCATCATATTTGAGATTCAGAGCGTGGGAAAGAGGAACAGATTTATTTTAGAAATTTCCATAGAAGAAAAATACTTTGGGGGAATTCGGTGTCTTTCAATATAATGACCACATAACCTTTTTGAGCTTAATGACCAACATGTGACCAAAGTTCCTTCTTTGTCCTCTGTCTCCCATCCAAATAAATCTTGGATTGATGCTGCCTCTGAGCTGATGAGCTACACATAGCTCCAAGGCTGATTCAGCCAAAACTTGAAAACTAGACCGTAAATTCCCAGAATCACAGAATGGGCCAGGTTGGAAGGGACCACAGTGGGTTATCTGGACCCACTTCTGCTCAAATGGAGCAGGAAAAAAGGTACATAAAATATGACTTGAAATCACCAGTTAATTTTAAAAGGAAAATGCTTGAAATACCAATGTGGTATAATCTGCCCTGTAAAGTTAGTGATGCTATCAATTTCTGTTACTATCTCATAATAAGATTTTATTTTCATAATTTTTTATATTTATCCTATAGCACTTCTACAGGATTTAATATTATTGCTTGTTCAGCTACAGCAAGTGGTGGAAAAAGCTTTATTTCAAAATACTCTTGTACCACTTGAAGAATCTTAATAATTTGTGCAACATGAGCTGATTTGGCCATGCCACCAAAGCTCAATAGAAAAGTATCAGAAGAGTTTTTTGTATGTGGTGTGATGACAGCTGAAGTTAAACCAGAACTGTCTGAGCTGGTCCTGGTGACTTTGAAATGAAGCTGGCCATCACAGGACATGGATATTTATGTCCTTTGAAGACGAGTTGGTATTGCTCTCTTTAATGTTTTCTACTCAAAAAAAGAAGCTTTCTCTGGGACCAGATCAAAATGTGCCATGAAATGATGAACGGTTGAAATGATGGCATTTTTCCCAGAGAGTCTGATTATTCATGGATTTGCTCAAGCAAAGGACAATAAATTATTCCAAAATCTCTGTGAAAAACTCAGTCTGATCAGAAATCTCAGGATTCAGTTTTTCCTTTGTGAATGACACATTATAAAATGAGAAGCAAAGCTCTATTTTTCAAAATCTGACTGACTGCATTTAAAATGTTTAAAAAATGTAAAAATGTGGAGGCAATATAGCTAATGAACCGTGCAAAAGCATTTGACAGATCTCAGTTAGTTACTGCTGTTTCTTTTGAAGATAAAAAGAGATGTGTTTTCAGGACCCATATACTTGAATAATAGCAGTATTTGTATAGATTTTCTTTCGCACTTCTCAGGCTGTGTTTTATTTTTAAATCTAATATCATAGAAGAATGGTCAAATTATCTGGGTTTATGTCAAAATGTCGAATTGAGTACCATTAGAAAACCACTGATTGGACATTACTTCTTATAAATAATGTGACCAACTCATCCCATACACTGTGGAATTATGGCCTCATACTAGTTATGTGACTTGATAAATTACCCTCAGGATTGTGAATTTAAGATTAGAGCTTTTAAGAGGTTGTGTAAGTTTTCTTGAAAATTAAATACTATCAAAATATTTCTAAATAAGAACAAAGGAGCAAAATTAAGATTTTTCCCTGATAGGGTTAAAGCAATGGTATAAGAAAACAAGTAGGAGTGTTCCTTGACAACATCCACCAAGGAAATGAACAACAAATCCCACCTTTATAAAATTACTTGAAACTGAAGTTTGTATAACTTGGGATAGGAGCAGTACAAAGATCACTGAAATGAGCAAATGCTGCAGTTCAACAATTACACAAAAGATTTTTGCTCTTATTTCTTTAGGATTTTAACTGAAACAGGAGTGTTTTGTTGAACTGCATCATGAACAAGACAGGACTAAACTGCATGAAACACAAACATTCATTAAAAATTCATGGAAACATTGCAAAAAGCATAGAAAACACCCATGGAAAGAGAGCAGCTACACTAAAACTGTGAAGTCCACTAAATGAAAGTTCTGAGGTTTTTACTACTGATTTACCCCAAAACTTTGAGTCCAAGGATCTCAGATGAAGAGATTACATGACATAATGCCCCTCTGAGAGTCTCTGAAAGAAATACAATACATTTACTGGGCCAGTACACGTATCACAATTACAGTTACATAATTTCCCAAGTGAGCTCAAGCAGAGGAGTTCTTATTTGAATAACACTGACAACCTGAAGCTCTAAAACTTGAGTTCTGCAGTGATTTACCTGGGAAACTCAGCTAAAGAGTGATTGCAATTTATGGACAAAACAGTAGAGCAGCCAGCTCTGATCTTGAAGGTGTATTGCATTGTACTTGTGGCTCAGATTTGGTAAACAATAGTATGTGTGCTCACAGGCCTATTCATATTCAGGTCAGTGATTAGAATTACAGAGCAATTCATGTTAGAATGACCTCGAGAGCTATAATCCTGTGCTCAAAGTAGGGTGAACTTGAATCCCATTGCTCGAGACCTTGTCCAGTCAAATTCTGAACTACCTCCAACAATGGAGATTCCACAGTTTCTCTGCAAATCCTGCTACACAAAATCCTTCACAGTGATTTTTTTCATAATCAGAATATCTCATGTTGCAACTTGTGCTCATTACCTCTTGCTTTTTATTTTTCCCTGAAGAGTCTGGCTTTATTGTCTCTCCACCATCAGGGAGCTGAAGACATCCTCTTAGACTCCTTGATCTGAACAAGCCCCTTGCTTCCCTGCAGGGTGTCCTCATAGTCCCTGTGTTCTGGTCACTTTGGCAGTTCACACTGCATTTACTGGCAACATCTTTTCTGCACTGGGGAGCTTCAAACTCTACATGGCAGTCCAACTATACTTTACAAAGTGTGAAACAAAGAAGAATAACTGCTTTTAAAACCCATTGAAGTCACTGCATCTGTCACAGATTTGCAGGAATTTTCATATTTTGAAGCCAGGCCTGTGGTGTTTCCTGAACAAGAGAGTGCATGCAGCATATCTTGCATTTTGTCAGAAAGCAACAGAAAGATGACACTCTGCAACAGGAAAAATAAGGCTCAAGGTGTGACTTCTGAAACTGATTCCTTTGCAGGAAGACTGGAAGATCAGAACTACAACTGTACCTCAGCTATGTATTCTGAGTGAAATTTGTTTTCCTGAACATATGCATCTCTAATTTTAGATACCTTACAGTAGCTGCTACACCTTCATGAGCCTGGCAGGTAGACGAAGGCTTATAAGATATTAGTGCTTTCAGGGAGGCTGCTGGAGGCAAGGCAGGAAACCCTTAACATCAGAGATGGTGTCTGCAGTGCCAGCAGTGTTACTGTGACCAGCTGTGGAGGCAGGATAGCTGCACAGAGCCCTCAGTGTGGACCTCTCTGACTTGTAGCATGAGCAGCACCACAGCTGCTTGCAGGCACCTCTGTCTTTTGGCACAGCCACAGTGCTTGGAGCTGGTGTGAAACATAGGCAGCACATAGCAGGCAGTAACTCCAGGTACTGATATGTGAGAAACACCACAGCTGAATAAACAGCATCAGATGCACAACCCCACAATTTCCCATTCACAACAAACATCACAGCTACTCACCAGAAGAAGGAAAAAGGAGGGGAATGGCTCAGTCCTGATGTAGCTGTTTGGATTCTTTCTTGTTGCTTTAGAAAGGCTGGTGGAACAGGGATACTGTCAGCTTGGGAATTCACTTATTTGAGCTGACTTTATACACCAAGCCAGAGCTGTGTGTGCTGCACGTTCAAGCACTGCTCCAGAATCACATCCTGAAGACAGCAGCTCATAAACGTCTTTGACATTTGCCTTTCACAGCAATGTGAGTACTCTGTCTGTTTGAGTTGCTGCCTTTTATGCTGCTTCAAATGACAGTAGTATTAGAACTGTGCTCTGAATATATCCATTAACTAGAGAATGTTACCTCAGTAGAATGAAGACTTTCGAAGGGCTTACAGCAATATGAAAATAGTTTTTTATTCTGTACACTTATTCTGTGTAACTTATTTTTTATACTCAGTTCAATAAACAGTTTACAAATGGTGACTAATACTAAGTAGGCCAGACAATATGATGTTTCAAGGTCTACGCACTCCTGAATGAAACCCCACCAACTGAAAAGGTTAGCAATAATCTCAGAGACAAAAAATAAAATCCTAGTCCTTTCTTCCACCTCCAACCAGGTGTCTATACCTGAGAAACTGCTCTGTAACTGGGTAATGGAATACAGAGGTCAAAAAGATGAAAAAACAAAAAGTATATTACAGAGTTATCTGATTGATACATGAAGAGCATTTTCATGAGTGCATCTCAAGCAAAGCATTTGCATTTTTAAAGTCTTAATTAATTTTATAAGTGTACAATGCCTACACTGATCTTGGTTTTTTTTCAATTTCAGAAACAACAACAAAAAAAGATTTGTAAGCATTTTAATTTCAGAGTTTTAGTTCCCTTGAAGAAGACTTTTAATCAGCTTGAATCACTTCCAGAATATGTTTTTAGGAGAGTAAAAATGAGCAGAAAGATCTATCACAGAGTAGAAGATAGGCATGTCGCCTTAAGCACTTTCTAGGTTTAATGATGCAGCCTATAATTGGCATTATATGACTCCGGTGCCATGTCCCTCCTGGAGGGAGATACTGGTGGAATTCTAAAGGCACTGAATTCTAGATGGTTCTAGACAAATATTGAAAGTCTGGTATGCTGGACTTTTTTTCTTACTCCAGCATTCCTGCAGTGACAGTCTTTCACCTGTCAATGCCTCTCTCCAGAAGAGATTAGATGGAAATAGGGATTTTTCTCTCTGCTAGGAACACTTCATAAGTGCAACTCTAGGTAGATCTTCAAACATTTTGGTTTCCCTGTCAGAATCATATTCAGAGTAAGCATCATTTTAAAACAAAACATTCAATGAACGAAACATGGAGGCTATGACAACATTTAAAAAAGACAAGGATCAAGGAAACTACTGAGAGTTTTGCTCACTTCGTTTCACTTACAAATTGAATAGGTTTATTAAAAACTCTTCCATCTGAACAGTTGTCTCTTTGAGGTTTCTAAGTAATTACTGAGTCAAATCACATTAGAGTATACAAAGTGCTTAGGAAGGGATTTTTAAAACTTTCTTAATCTCCTGCTCCCATCTCTGCCATATTGCGGAGATGTTCAGGGGCTGGCAGCCACCAATAAAATAAGGAACTCTGAAAAAAGATGCAGTTGCTAAATCCTGTCCTGCACATTTTGTAACATGCTGGAACATAATAATGAAAAAGCAGTTAGAGAAATTACATTTAACCCAATGAACATCCCATCCACTCCAATCCTTCATGAAGTTCAGTGGGATGCACTGGTAGAGCTGCTTTCCAGGACACACGTACACCAGCCAAAGAGAAAAATGAGGTCTTGAGCTTAGACTTGGATCTGGGACCAAGCTGCTACCAGAGCAGTGAAAAAAACCAGAAGGTATGTCTTTTAGCTTTCCTTCTTCATGTCCCAACCGTTTGTTCCTTTTGTCAACAAAAGGCCTTCAACATATTTAAGTGGTGCATATAGAGAAGCACATGGACACAAAATGTGCAAAGAACCCCTTTTCCCTCTTCCTGTCTGCCACAGGGGAAATAATACCAGCAAATATTTCAGTACATCTTTGTCTGCTAGGTGTCTTTTAAATTACTGGGCAAGAATGCTTTTTCCTTTACTTCCACTCCATATCTGAGGTTTAGACATCATGAAGCCTATATTTTCAAATGAATACTGTGTGAAAGCTCACAACAGAGCTACAAGTAAAATGGCATAAACATTTTCCTAGCCCCATGTCTTATTCCAAGTCCTAACTTTTATTCTCTCTTTTCCCTGCATAAGATGGACATAGTCAACTTTCAACCGTGAATGAGACAGATTAGGCTGCTATTCTCTAAGCAGACACACTTATAAACTCTGGTGACATTTGATAGAGAAATGGATTTTGCTAAGCCACCAGTTTATGACACTGCTTGTGCTTAGTGACACAGTGAAGATGCAAATTCCCTCATAGAGTTCTGTCAGGAACAGCTGGAGAAAGTAAAGCTGTAGGGCTGTGGTCAATGTACTCGAGCCCATCCTCCCCTTGCTTTGTTACAGGAGCTGCAAATCTTGATGTACAGAGATCAAAGAAATGCATTTTTCTGAACCTAAATAGTGAGAGGTTAGTCAAGTACATAATGCCTCCCAAACAGTATAGTGATATCTCAGCAGTATTGCTACAGGAAACACAAAGCGATTCCAGGCAGGGAAAGAGAAAGAAATATTTGAAATTTTGTTCAAATCATGGCAAGTTGGAATGGCTTGGCACCAACTGCAAAGGCATGGAAAATTATTTAACCTGCTTTAAAAATTCTTCAATTTTCATAGCAAATGTAGAGGGCTTTGGGCTTCCCTGCTACTTGAGCAGCCTTTTTTTTTATGTATCTTCAATCTCATTCTGTTAAATACTTGCCAAAAGAAGAGTAAGAGAAAAGCAGAACACTAAATATCAAGAGACTCGATATAAGTATTGAGTATAAGTATGATATAAGGACATGTTTGACCTCTCCTGCCTTATGGTCATGTCATTTTGCCTAATGCTACCCCATACCTCTTATATCACTTTGCATCTTCCCAGTATTTCCAGTGATCCCACAGATATTCTCACTACCACCTGTCAATCCTAATCTCAAACTCAGACCACTTTTCAGTGACTGTTCGGTTACAGTTCTGCTGCCAAATTTTCTATTGCATCTTTAAGTGTGTGCAACGATTTTTAACATTCAAGAAATAAAGGAACATGGGAAGAACATTGGTGAAGTTTGCTAGTACTGGAAGAGATTTGTTAGTTACATCTGTTTGACTTTTTCCTGTAGGTATCTCATTCTATTAGTTACACATTGCACAGACAAATTGGCTTTGCACAGTGAACTTGGGGCTCTCGGCTTCCTGTGCCTTTTTGTTCTTCAGCTGTCTCAGAGTTCTCCACCAGCACCCGTCACCATAGAAACTGAGCACGTTTCAGTGATTATGTTGGGAGTATTATATAAACTTCAGATATAGAAAGAATATGAATATATGAAAGGGTTGTAAGTGGGCCTTAAAGACAATCAGCATATGAAAGTCCGTTCCCCAGTTAGACCAAAGGTCAGCTCAGGCTTGGCAGCTGTTGGGACTAGCTCAGGCCTGGCTGATGCAGTAAAGTGAGATCTGCTGCAGTAGCTTAACCTCCTGGTCACTGACAAGATGAATATCAGACAGGATAAGTGGCTGGGATCCAGGAGATGGATCAGAACTCGAAGTGGGATCCATGTAGAAAACTATCTTAAGATGACATCAGGCCCTTACCAGCTCTTAAAAACTCTGTAGCATTAGCACAAAGGGCTTTGTCAAAGTGAGTAGTGCTGTGACTGTCATCAGCATGTTTGCAATCCTAAAAAAAAGGTATTTTCTTTGTGGACATGGGGGAAAGCAGCCCCTAAGCAGCATTTCTGCTGTAACTGGTGTCACCATGGCTCTCAGTATGAAAAAGTGCTGTATTGCAGTGACCCAGGTCCTATCTCAGTTAGCAGCAGCTTATTGTTGCTAATACAGAAACTGTCCAAAGGTCAGGTAGGCTGTGCTAGTATTCAGACATTTATCTGCTGCCAGGTGGATTTCATTGTGCTCTCCATGCCACAGCTTCAGTTTAGCAAGGTCTTTAAGCACATGCTTGACTAAACAGGTGATTAATACCACCAACTTCAGGCTCTTCAATGAGAAAAATGCCACAAAGGACCCAGCTCTGCTAATCTTACCAACCTGCACAAAGTATTTGCTTACAATATAATAGTGGAACAATAAAACAAATACTAATGTGAATATTAACTGAGCAGTGAGGCCCCAGACAGGTGAAAAAACTGCATAGAAGAGCAATTGAGTCTGCTCTCCCAGGACCCTGATGCTGCACATAGGTGCTGCGTTCCAAAAGATGTAGGAGTAACACAGCTGCTCATATATTTCAGCTTAACAAAACAGATAATCTCAAGACTATTATTAAAGTAATTTGAAGTGGATGTAAAAGCAATCCCTAATTAATGAGAATGATTCAGTGTGTACTTCTGTGGAATACCAGTCTATACTTATTTTTTAACCATAAGAAGGAAAATGTCAGAGTTGAAAAGTACGTTGCTCAATTCATCTTGTATGGAACATATTACTTAGAGCGATAGGAAGATAGAGACAGAAAAATATAGATAGAAATGTATGCCACTGGTTAAGCACATGAAACTCTCCCAGTATGAAACAACAAGCTGATGTGCTCCAAATTTTTTACTTGGGACATTTTAACATTTTCAAGAAATATTTTATATTGCATTTGCAGCTTTGATATTTTTTAATTATCATTTCTACAAAGACAATTTTCCTGAGGCCCCTATTGAGTGAGCCAAGAAAATGTTTCATAAGCATTAAGTAAAACCAAAGGAAATTAAAAACATTATTTTTTTTCCAAACTACTAATTCCCAACAAGTTACACAGACGTTCCATTTCACATGGAATGGTAATCATGTCATCAGCATTCATCTTATTTTGTGGGTCAAAATCTGACTGGCTGTAAGTGAGAAAGGATTCTTAGTGTGGTATCGGAAGAGTTTTAAAAAGAGTGGGAACACAGTATTTCAGTGCAGAATCTAAATTATACTAAGGTAAACAAACCTCTTTGTGACCATTAAACATGCATCTGAAATTTCATAGGCTATTAGTGACATTACACACACATTAACCATTTCTCAAAATAAAATATTTTGAGCAGTTACACATTTGGATCATTTGTATTAGTCGAAGAAGTTAATGTTCTAAGCCGTTGAATTGAAATATCTATCTCCAGGGAAGAAGGTACTTTAGATACAGGTTGATAAATTGTCCTATCACTCAGTAAAACAAGCCTTGGGTGCAAAACACTGCCAGATCAGTATGTGAAATGTGTCCTGTCCTGGCAGACTTTACAGGATTTAGGGCAAGGACAAAAGATGTGCCCCTAACAGCCCCTAAATGCAGTACATCCCAGAACACCCAGTACAGGTAGTGCTAGGATGGCACAGGCTGTGATGACTGTTCTGCTGGTAGCAGAACTCAGCGCTGAAGCTGCCCCCCACACCCATGGGCCAGCACAGCCCTTCCATGGCTCCCTCAGCTGGGGCTGGGACTGGGCTCAAGGCAACAGTCTCTGCTGTGGTGCACAGGCAGTGCTGGTACAGGCCAGGTAAAGGGCAAAAGCATAGAAGTGATACCCATAGTTAGAGTTGTGTGAGTTGCTTTTCCTAATGCGTGGTGAAACAATAGCCATCTCAAAAAGGGGACTGCCTACCTCTCTTTCTAGAGATGATGGAAACAGAAGGAAAGTCTCGTTTTTTGCTTTCCTTGTATCCCTCATTCTCCAGTTTGTGACATGTCATGAGGGTGAAGCTGTTTCAGCTTAAATTGGACCTTACACTGAAGCCAAATGCAACTGTCAGTGAACATGAAACTAAATTTCTTCTAACAGAATAAGTAGGCTTCAGATGCCTGTTTGAGTGCAACAAGCCCCCAAACCTGCCTGCAGGAGTTAGCACTGCAGAAGTTACAGTGACGTGGACTCCAGTGTGCCACAACAAACTACTGCAACCATTGAGGCAGATAAAACCAGCTTGTTTACAGTTCATAGAGGTCTAGTGGATAAAAAATCCCAACAAATTCTGATTCATACTGCAAGATGGATACCATATATTTGATATAAAAGCTGAGGCAAAAATATCGAATGTTGTAACATAATGTTTCCAAATACAACCAAATATGAAGTACTTTTAGTAATTCAGTAAAGAACTCAGAAAAACAGACATGGACACTTACAACAGATCTGTATCTCTGATGTTATTGCTATTGTTTCCTTAAAAAACTTACAGGGCCTGAAAACGGATAAAGAGAAAGTAAAAAATCGAAGCAGGATGAAGACTAAATAGAAGAGAGCTGCAATCTCTTCTTCGTGTAACGGAAGATGTAGGTCACTATACAAAACTCAGGTAAAAAATGAGCCCCCCGCCTTCTGAAAAAGAGGAATAAAAAGAATGGAGATGCACTGAGACTGAGTGCTGGCAATGCAAATCCCCTGTGAAATAAATGAGGTTGAATTTCCTGTAACAACCCAGAGAATCTTCTGCATTGGGAGACAGGGGGAGCAGAGGACTTAATTCAATTGTACAGTCTAAAGCAACTAGAATGAGTTTATTGATCTAAGGAGAAATGTAAACCAATAAGGGTAGATAGGAACAATTCTTTTTGTTGGTGTCATGAATCAAAGGCATTTAGTGACCATCCAACTTAAAGACTGTCTTCATTATCTCCCTAAAACCATACTACTCACACTCCTTACTCACTTGGATGTAATGCACTCTAGATGAAAAAAACACCAGAATATGTAAATATCACTTCCATGCAGCCGTTTAATTTGCCTGCCTAATGAAACAGTCAGATTCTCCATTCTTG
Source organism: Certhia americana (assembly GCA_018697195.1). NCBI lineage: Eukaryota > Metazoa > Chordata > Aves > Passeriformes > Certhiidae > Certhia > Certhia americana. Next base: position 8,683,297 of record CM031870.1, read on the forward strand.
CTGATTGAGGAATGGAACAACAAATGCACAGCAATAAATTTGGCACTGTCATTACAAGTCTGGATGTAATAGGAGAATCCATGAGTCCCTGTGGGTTTAAAAATCTTTTAGAACCTCCATTTTTTGGGTGTAACTTCTTAAAACCCAACATAGTCACTCACCCAGCCATTTTATCAGCATTTAAGTACAAGTTCACCTGTAACAGCATTCTGTGTACCAAGAATGCCTGTGTCATATGATTCACTAGACAGAAGACAAAAGAAAGTTATCAAAAAACAGTGTCAGTATTTTCTGAGCAATAAAGCTCAGTGTCCTCAATAGCCTGCACCCAGAACTCCCAAAACTCTTCCAGGGAAGAAGTAAAAATCATTGGCAGTTAAATCAAAACTTGATGGGATTGATAGAGAGAACACTTCAAGGTAGGAAGCTAAAGAAAATCAGAAGTTCACAATTACAATGATGAACAGAGCTCACTGGGGTTGGGCTGATTTGCTGCTGTCTTCCTTATCATAGCTGGATTCCCACCTCAAAAAATAACCTCATTAAGTAGACTTCTGTGAAAGAAAAATAATTAAAGCAATATTGTCTTTTTAAAAGGTAAATGACTCAACAAAGCTGAATAAATCAATGACAGACAGCATGATAGACTCAATCCTGCAGGTATTTTGTGTGAGAACTTTTGATTGTATGCAGTACATATAACACCCCAGGGAACACACAGTATTTACATATACTGGAGAGTGAGAAAGAAGATGACAAGAGAAGTGAAAGACAGGAAGTAGTGCTGGAAGGTGTAGTTCTTGTGGACAGCTTCTAATTGCACTTTTACTGAGGCTAAAACCAGGCCCAAAGTTACTCTGTCATCCACAGTCTCATTTTTCCCTGGGTTGTACAACTGCAGTGGCTCTTCCCTGATAAAGAGGGGTTCAGTTTCTGCCACTAAAACATGGCACCTCATCTCTGCTTACCACAGAGATGAAACCTAACAGAGAGCTGATGCTCCCCTAAGGCCTGGGTTCTTGGAATGTAAATGTGCACCAAATGGTGAGGGCTTGGTTGGGAGCTCTCAGGACCATCAATATACAGGATTTTGTCATGTCATTATTGTATGACATTGTATCAGCCTTTGTGGCATTGTCTGTATTTGTGGATGACAAGAGGACTGTTATAACTGATAAGAATGGAATGTCATAAATTATTTTGCCCTCAGAAGCACAGCTGACTTGCCCTCATCATCTACTTACTTCTCTCTCTACTAACCCATAAAACAAACAAACATAGAATGTCATAACCCATTTTACTGTGTGGATCCATAAACAGTTGCATCTGTGAAATTGAATAGCTGATGAGCTGCACCATGGCAGAGCAAATAAGAGACTGGCAAAGAGCGTGAAAAGCAAGAAAACATACTAAATACTACAGAATTTTACTTTATATTTTTTTCCTTTCTACTGAGATGAATTATAATAGAAGTGAAAAGATGAATTGGTGAGAATGTCTAACTATGCCAAAATGCAAGTATTTGAAAATTCAACCAGGGTAAACAGGTAATTACAGTCTTTGCTCATTGGTTATGACAGCATGGTAAATCCTAACAATAACAGGAAATCCTGTGAGCTCAGGGGAAATTAAAAAGTGCAGAGAACCCAGATATGAATATTCCTATAGGAAGGAATGCTTAAGAAACTGAAAATGTATCAGTTCATTATTTCCTCAGAACAGGTATAGGAGAGAACATGTTTTCTCAGAAAATGTTGTGAAATGAACATTGTATTTTATAAATTCTGTGAAGGCTAAACAAACTTTTCTGAGTGATATTGAGGACCACTACTAAAACTGTTACATGTACTAAGTTTCTGTTTGTTAAGATGCACTGACCTCTCTCAGAGAGCAATATCTGATGTATCTTCCAGAAAACCACAGGTCTTTGGAAATTAATATACAGTCCTCCCAGTGAAGAAGTTTCAGATTAAACGGGTTATAGCTCAGTAGGTAAATGTGCATCTTTCTCAAATAAGCATCAAAAACAAATCTGAGAAGATGTGCTATTTATTTCTGTTGCCTAAAAAATATATAGCCTTGATAATTTACGTTGACTCTAAGTTTTGTACCACCACTTATGACAGCTGTGCTTGACAACTAACAGCAATTGAGGAGCAGTTTGTGCACATTCTGTATCAGTGTTATGAAATTTGTAAAGAAGATGGACTCTCTCTGGCGCTGCAACTTCCACACACCTGTGGCCCTTATTTGTCAAAGACAGACCTTGCACAAACATCCTGATTGCTTCTGTCATCAAGGAAATCAGTAACATCCCCAGTACTTGGCCAGGGCCCTTCTCAGTCTCATTTCAGTGAGTAGAAGCCTCTCACAGGGACACTGGCCAGGTGCTCCAGCACCCTATGGATGAATAAATCTACTCAATAGATTTGTCAAGGAACATTTTCAATAATAAGATCATAAGAACAAAGAGAAGAGACACTTTAGCTATAGTGTAAATTTATGTGGCAGAGCAAATGAGATGAAGGTCCTTTAGGTGAGTGTATTGCCATTTTATATGCACAATTCTGTTGCTTCTTAATGGCTCTCCACAGCAGAGCTTAAGACTTCCCAGTAGACTTTATTGCTATATTTATCCTACTAAATATAGAGAATACTTGAGTCAGGTTTGGGGACTACCAGTGCATCATTTTTCACAAGACATCCATGCTAGCAAGCAAAATTTATGCCCTGGAGTAAAGCCATGCAGAGTGTCTGGCAGTGTAACAGTGAGAATGCCCTTAGGGTTCTCCCAGCAAAGTTCTGAGGGACACAGAGGCATGGACAGTGCATTTCCCTGCCCATCCAGACACCACCAGCCTCCATTGCCAGGGACACTCTTTTTCTTTTAAGTGAAATTTCCTTAATCTAATTCTGGTAATGACATTTCCAACATTTCTAATAGTATAATTATCCACTAGACTGGTGACAGGGGAAGGTTATTTTTAACTGGACGGTAGCTTTTAGTGTATTTATTGAATTCTGATTAATATTTCTCACTATAGTAAATACAGGTTTACTGAAGCAGTTGGTTTTTCCTTCCTTGCAGGACTGAGTGTTCTCCCTCCCTAATTCATACTCCTAGATATCCCTTGTAGACATTTGTCCTTTTAGGGTGGAACACCAGGCCAGCTGCTCTGCTTTACACATCCCTGATATGGTGGAACAACACAGACAGTGCAAGAGGGCAATTTCTGTTCCTTAGTAATATTGAGGAGAGTTTGTTCCTTTGCCTTGCTTGGATTGGAGCAGCACAGGAAGGAGTAGTACTGCAATTACTCTTTTTGATACAGATTTCCTAGAAGAAGCATTTATTGCAGTAAAGTGGTATGCATGGGAAGTACCCTAAGTGACAAGAATTTGCAGGATTAGAAATTTGTTTTCAGAATCAGGCTCTTGAACTGTGACTTACTTCATGCCTTTGGGTATATGCAGCCAGTAAAATTAGTCTAGAACTCCGAGAATTAAATGCAATTCTTCACTGAAACAAATTTTGTCTTTCAAAAAAGCAGAAATAATTGTTAAAAGCACTTAAGACCTATTACAGCATTCCCTTAATTATAAATTCAGGTTTTCTTTCTTTTTTTTTTTTTTTTAATAAGGAACTTAGAATGGAAAAAGCATTATATCTAGTCTTATTTTGTTTTTCAGCTGTGGTAGTTTCTAAACACACTAAAAAATTGGGGTATCTTTAATAAGTTTCAGCACCGTGCTGTACGTTACTTTTCTTTAAAAATGAGATAAAAAAGAAAATATTAATGTCTTATCTGAAGCATGTACTATACATTCACATTAGCACAATTCCAAAGGTCTCCTTTGTTAATACACCCTTAGGGAGTGCATATGGTTAACAAGGTAAAGAGACTTTTCACATTTGGGCTCTGTACAAAAGTGTTGATTCTTTTAGCTGGAAAAATACTACATCTATGTAAAAATGTCAACAATATACAAGCGAGACCCATAAAGATCTTTATGTGAAGTTTTTGTGGTTTTCCTAACTCAACTGATAAAAACAGAGGTGGTCATAAAATACCATGAAGCCATTAATTCATGCACATAAGCATAAAACTTTGCAAGCACTTAAGAATAAAAATTCTGCAAAAAAAAAAGCTTAAGCTCTTACAGTACTGCTCCTCCTGTCCATCCATTTTTCCATTAAAGAAGGGAAACAACTTTATAATTTGATTAAAAAAACCCCATATTGTAGTCTGTTACATTAATCATTGTTTCTTTGTAAAGGTCCAGGTAACTTGAGGGCATTTGTAGAGTTAAGTGATATACCGAAGAATAATATGAACATAACTCACAAAATAAGTTCTGCTAGAAATTGCAAATGCCAATATTTACTTAGCTAACAAAACTTTATTGTGAGGTTCAGGATAGAGTTTTTACTCATGGGAGCTCAGAGTTGGAGGGATTCCAGGACACTTGGAGGGAGATGTGACAGAGCCATGTTGGAGTTGAAAGAAAGCTCAGAAGTGCAAACACACTGCAGAAAAATTCCTCTGCCACAGAATCCCTGTCTGATCAAAACTGTGAACCAGCCTCTGACCACTGGCACACCATTTTTTGGGTGTTCCTAGTTCCTCTTTCATTCAGCTTAGGAAAACTGATAACATTTCTCCCCACCTGTGACACAAGGTAATTCCTCTAAAAATAATGTAAAATCCACAATAATTCCTAACTCAGGGACGTAATCCTCAGTGTCCAGCTGTGGGTGCTTTGATACTAAGATATATCTCTCCAATATAAAATATACATTTCCGTATAAATTTTTGCTCTTACAAACTTTGCGAGTAGAGCAGGGCTTTTGTCTCAACCTGTACCACTATGGTAATTTCTAGTCAGTTGCAGAATAGGTGGGGATGGCTCACTATTTCCTGGTCTGGTCAAGTATTTCTTAAGCATTTAGGAATTATTTAGCAGTGGTTTAAAAATTAAAACATCTTTGCGTTTCCAGAATAGCAGATAACTGAGTGTAGTGTGCTACTTATAAGTAGGAATTGGAGCAGAGTGAAGTGGCTTCACTTCTGGAGGAGATCAGAATGTTCAGCAGTGGCTGGCAAGTGGGAGAATGGCACCAATGGGTTGTTCCATGATGGGAGGACCTGAGTCACAACACCCAGGTGACTGCAGCACTTTGTGTCCCCTGTGTTTTTATCTTCACAGTTTCCCTTACCCCTCTCTAGAGATTAGCAGTAATGGCTGGGAAGTTTGCAAAACTAACACGCTTTTCTCCTCTCCTGGTAGGAACAGAAAAGATTCACCAGGAGCAAAGGTCACTCACTAGGGTACTTGCTTTCAACCAGTAAGTGTTTCCACATCCTTTCATCTGAGTACATAAAACTCAAAAAAAAAAACCTCATTAAAAAAAAAAAGTACATAAAAAGACAGACTTAAGCAATTAAGCTTCGTTTCAGATATAGTTATGTGGTTCAGAAAGCAAGAGTTTTTCTGAAGGAGCTCATGCAGATTTGCCTAAGAACATGCCCACAGACTGTCAGACACAGGAGAATGCTCACAGTGCAGGTATTTCTGACACAGAACTTCCCTTTTGATATGTAGTAAAGGGAATTAGGCAAATAGATTGATTACAAAGACAACAAATTTAAGAAAAATCAATGAAGGAATAAAGAATAAAAAATCTACCCTAGCAAGTTTATAAACTGCCTATTCCAAAAAGGATCAAACATTTGTATTCTTTTGAAGTCTGGTTTGGTTTAAGCATGTTGCCATCATACTGCCCCTCTGTAGTTTGTGAATAACTACACACCTAATATGCAGTTATCACTCTCCCCTTTTCAGACAACCAAGAGGGTTTTTGAGTATTTTTCAGAAAACGTAGAATATTTTCTAATGCTAAATCTTATTTAATACTGTGTTAGAAAAGAACAATACAAAGTTTGAACAGATATTTTCCTTTTCAGGACTTTTATATAAATTCTCTGTCCCCTCATAGTTCATCCTATTCCTAAAAGATAATGAATGAAATACTTAGATAAGGAAAAGAGAGGGAGTTATGCCAAGGGACAGAGACATTTAGTTATTCAGGTAGTGTAGCTGCCTCTCTCTGTGAAGGTGTTCACTTTAAGAAATTCTATGAAATCTCTAATAAGGATATTACATAAATGGCAATATTTACTGTGGCCAAAAAATGTCAAGCGCTGATATAAATGAGCAGCAATAAGGCAAGTTTCCATGTTTTTGGCCTGTGTCTTTCACATTTCTTTGGTATATATTTATCCCCTGAGATAGCTGTCCCACTCAGAGATATGTCAAGCCCCATGTAATGCTCTTCTGCTGTTTGTCAATTTATAAACAGATGTGAAGTTAACCTCAGTTTACTGTGTCCCTTTATAGATCTGTAATTCCCCTTTTAGATGTTTTTTTTTTGCTTGCTACATCACACATACCTGTACGTATCAACTCTTGTCAAAGGAGTGAAAGGGCTGGATATACCACAGAGTTTTCTATAAAGAAATACTAGTTCTTTTTCGAGAGAATACAGATGAAGGATTTAATATACATATACATTTATAGGTATTAACCACCTTTTGCAAAATGTTATTCTGTTTGGGCAGCAGCATTTCAAAGCTACAAGCAGCAGTAGAAAACAGGGTTATCTTCTTAAGAACTACATTTTTTTTTATCAGGTCATGATGCTGCACATAGATGCAGGACTCTCTTATCTTTCTAGCTACAAGGACTTAGTATTCCACATAAAACTTCTCCTCAGATGGACTACTCAGAGATTCTATTCTACTATCATTAGAATAATTATCAACAAATTCAAATTTTAGATGGAATGTGGGTTTTACACAACATGTATTAATGGTTGGGGGAAAGTTTGGTCACACATTGGCATACCACATTTTATAACAACTGATCTTAGCTGAAGGGACATTGTGTTAGAAGACACCCATGGAATTCCAGAGAATATATATTTTCAGTTTGGTTAAGACCAAGAGATGTATACAAGTAGAATGATGTGAGCCTAAGAGCCTTTCTCAATGAAAATAGTCATAGAACACCTCCTCAGTATACCCACTAATCCTACGAAGAAAAATTAAAAATTCTTTTTGAGTACGTCTTTTTTGTCATTCTGCAATATTTCTGTTCATAGTATCAAGACTTAGGGTTGCTATTTTTTCCTTTACTACGTCACCCGCTCAGAAGCTTGTTTTCAAGTTAACACTTGGCAGGAATGTACGCAAGCAATTCCTCTCGGGTGATATAAAGGATCCCAGCAGTGACAAAGAACCTGTTCAAGCTGTTACTGGAGAATTGACACCTAGATATGCCAAAAGGGAAGCAGCATGGTCCAGAACGGTTGTGGAAAAAGAATTTGAAATCCTCTGGGCCTCTGCCTTTGCACTGAGCCCACTCTGTGTGAGCACCGAGCATGTTGTGTCAGGAGAGTCTGCACTGCCAGGAAAAGGAAAATTTCACACCATTTATAACCAGCCATGATTGCAGCAAACCAAATCGTGCACTCTGGATCCTGGTTCATGTAAAGGAACTGTGAAAGTTAACTGACATACGCCTGATACACAGGATGGGAGGATTTGGCCCTGATAGCTTTGAACCTCAGGAACAGCAGGAACACAGAAAACAGCTCCATAAGCGAGTACTATTCAGAGGGCCTTTATAATATTGAAGAATGTTTCTTTCCTGTAATAATTCCTCAGGAGTTTTGTTTTTCAGTTTATGCAGTAGGCCTCTTTCTATCTCCTTCAAACCCCAAGGTTTTCCTGATCTTCTGCTGTGGGCCAGGCAGTGTAAAAAAAACCCAGACAAACTTTTTTGTGTTGCTTTAGGCACCAATGTATGTAAAACATAAGATCTACATTTTCCCCCCAAATGCCTTTCTGCTCTAAGACAAGGAATCCATTCCAACTCCATATCCAATGGCAGCAGTGATGGGGCAGTTAGGGCATTTACTGGATTGGCACATCCATATACTCTCACTGTTTGCCTTCCTTTAAAGGAAAAGATATAAAAAATAAAATTTATAAAAATTAATTTGACCTGTATAGCAAATTTTAGTTGTTATGGGGGAACTTTTTCCAAGGAGCAAGTGATTTGTGCTGATGAATCTCATTTATTTGCTAATGAGATGTGCAATTCCTAATTACCATTTTGAAAATGTACCTCATGCCATTTAAAAGTATTCTAGTGTTTTCTAAGAGTGAGGCAGTTCCCCTGACCCTTGAAATGAGCTGGTTGAAGAAATCAAGACTTCATGCTTTCTGGGGATAATCTAAATCACACAGAGCTGTATCAAAGTAACTCCTGGTCTAAGCAGGGAATGATTTTAATAGCATGAGGCTGAGAACTTTATTTCAGACTCCTGAGTAATTGCAACAAAAATAAAATCTCACTGACATGAGGCTGAGTAAAGGCAAAAGTGTATATGCTGACATTTACGTATTTTAAAATGGAACAGACAGTTCAGAAATTGAATGCTTGTGCACAGCTGGCAAAGTATGCCCAAATAAATAATCAAAGAGAAGAAGAAAGAGAGGGGAAATTGAGGCACAGAGAAAGAGAGGAAGATTAAAAGTAAAATCACCAAATGGAAATACAGGGGCACTAATGTGGAATTCGCACAACCTTATAAAACATAACTAAAGGAGCTGGAAGTAGAAGCAAGCAAACAAAAATATAGTAATATTATTAAGTAATCTGACAGTAGTTATTAATTTGCTTATTGGTTAAGTGGGTTTGTATAGTAAATAAAATTTTATACATAAACAAATTGAAACATTTTGGCTTGGTAGTATAAGAAAAAGAGAGTAACACCTGTAATCTGAACTTGACATGTCCACTATACACTTCTTTCAAAGTGCCTTCTGTTCTGATGTGCCACTGTTGCTAAAAGAGCTTGCCCAAAAATGGCAGCAATCACAGGAGAAATGATAATAATTAATAGCACTGATGTAACTACATGATGTCTATTTCTTTAGTAAGAACTAAAACGTCAGTAAGAACAAAGGCTTTAAAATAGCTGTTTAAAAAGGTTAAATAACTGGAATTAAGAGTGCTTAGAAAGAACTTCCGAGTGTGATTATAATGGTTAACTATACATGGCTTGAATGACTTCTTCATTTCCTGCATCACCCTCTGTGATGATTCAACCCTCTGTGCATGGAAACCTGTCTCCTGGAGACCTCCAGTTGGCTTTGGAGGTTACGATGGATAACCATCCAGAAACATTCCAGAACCTCAAGAGAGATTTTGGGAAGTCGAGATCAAGTATCAGCAGATTTGAAGTTATTTTGGGGATGAGGCCAAGATACCTGAAGGAATCTGTCTCTGAAATCACAGCTTCCTTTCAGCCTCTGGTATCATCATCATTATCATCCTGTCAGTCTTATGTGAGTTACTCCCGTAATAGAGGTCTAGAGCGCCCTATGAATCTTAGAGAAACAGAATTGCTGAGAAAGTTGTCTCCTCTAATTCACATTAGTCAAAGTCTGTCTGCCTACACAGTAAAATTAAGTAATGATATGTTCTTAAATTGTACAAAAGGAAAAAAAAAATCAAAGTTGTACTTGTGCATTCGGAGACGATAAATGTAGTAGATTGAAGTGAAAATATGTTTATCACTTTCTATTTGCCATTTTCTGGCTGTTCTCATACATGTAACTTACCCTGATGGAACAAAGTCAGGTGCTTTTTCTCACAGCACACTTTTTCAAAACAAAGAACCCTTCCAGAGGGCTAAGTAGGAGTTAAACTATGCTGAGAATAGAGCCTTGTAAATTATAGCTATTGTATGATATTAAATCCCAATTACTAGGGTAAGCTGATTCCTACCACATATGTATTAAGGTTAATTTACAAAGTATATTGTTGGAATTATTGAACATTTTTAAAAATGGAACAGCTACGATTATTAGTAAATGATCCTGACAACAAAGAAATCCCTCCTGTTCTTCACTAAGACCATGAAGTTGATTAAATCCTTCCAAGGAGACTGGGACTCTTCTGGCAGAGACAGCAGTAGTGTTTTTCAGCTCTCTTGCACTGGCACAGAAGGGTCTCAGTTGTACAGGGATGCTGCACAGTGGCAGAGCGGCAATTTTCCTGTACAGAGTGTGGAAAGGTCTCTTCCCCCTCTCTGGCAGTTACTTCTGCCTTCATTTGGTAATATTTTGTTGCCTTCAGAAGTTCATATTTCTTCAACATGGGAGGCCAGCCTGAAGGAAATTCCTCTAGAAGTTAACTGACAAGTTAGGGCTTAGGAAATTCCAATGTCAAGGATAGAAACTTATATCCAAATCCATTGTCAGAGCAGATTTTTAGTATTAATTAAATTTAAACATGATGATGTGAGGATACAGATGACTCTGCCATTTTGTCATTTATAAGCAACTCCCATTACCTACCATAGCTGTTCACAAGAAAACACAATTTCAGGGAGCTATTTTTTTATTTTCTCTTTCATTTTCTTCTTCTTTTTTTTGTTATGACCTTTAAAAATATTATTTATGTGGTTTTAATTTGCTCCTTCATGAGTTTTTCTCTCATTTGCTTTTCTTTCCTTCCTACATCCTTCTCAATTTCTACAAAACGTTATCAGTGGGTGCATTCCTCTCATTTTTTGTTGGCCTTCCTTGAAACATATTTTCCTAACATTTGGTTTTCTATTAGCCTATGTCCCTGAAAACACCAGCTACATGATTAATCAGCTACTGATCTTTTTCTCCTGATCCCTTTACTATAATATTTGGAAGACTGTTCTCTGCTGCCCTGGTGACTCCTCTACAGCTTGGAGCTGGCAACTCTAGTTGTTTTTTCAAGAGTAATTCATCTCCTTGCTTTCTATGCACAGTTACTAACAAATTAATCATAACCCTACCTCTGAATTCAGGAGTGGCCTGGGATGGCGGGCAACACTATTTCAACTTGTATCAAAAAGAGACATGCAAAAAAGAGACTGAGCTGCTCCCTCATTTTGAGTATGAAAGGAAAGAGCTATTTATTTAAGTCTACAACTTCCTGGAAATCCAACATATACTTAATAGAAATACCACAATTTCTTTGGTGTAGTAATACCTAAATTTACCACTACAGTTTTGGATGGCCTGGGCAGAAAAATGTATCCCTGGGATGAAAGCTTGGTTATGATAAGTACGTTAAACAACAGATTATAAACATCAGTACATTTAGGGAGCATGTAGTCCACCTGCACATATGAAAAATAATTATATTTTAGATGGGATGATTACTTTAGGTAACAGAATATGTTTCCTTTTTGTCATCAGTCAAGACAAAGTTACAGGGAACTTATTTCACTATAATATTAATATTCTAGCATTAAGAAACCATTAAAAAAACACATTTCTCTGAGGTATTAATTACAGAGGCTTTAATTTATGCTCTTAACTCTTTTATATCTTTTTTTTTGTAATGGTTGTTCTGCAAAGAGCTGAATGTTTTCAATTCTGCGTATAAAAATCTCCAATTAAGTGGAGACAGAAACTAAATTTCAAAAAAAATAAAAAAAGAAATAAAAAGGTATTTTTCAGCAGCCTTTATAAAATCCTTCTTCAAATATACAGCCTGTGAGACAAATAAATGCAATTCTTCCCTGCCTCCTGTCAGGTATTTGTAAGGGCAGAAAATATGATCTCTTACAAACTTAGAAGACTTTTGCTCTTTAGAGGCATTCCAGTTCCCCATCATGGAAAAGCTGCATTTGACTTCTTGCCATAAGATCCACTGGAGATGGGCAGCCAGGCAGGGCTGGAAGAACAAGCTAGTAGCCCCAGAAGGTTGGGCAGCCTCTGCTGCTGTGCAAAAACCCTGCTGTCCCTTCACACCAGTGCCAAGCTGTGGCAGTGCTACATGGATGTGCTACATCCTTTCTCTTCTCTCATTGCTTTCAGAGAGCTCTGGAGGGAAGAAATTGAACAGAATGTAGCTACACCTCACTGCAACAGGCATAATACTTGTTACTGTGCCTGTGCCCCCAACAAAATCACTCTCACACTCATGTTCTGGTGCATGGCAGTTGAACACAGAGCCCAGCTGGCTACCTTCGCAGTCAGTCTCTGCAGCAGTGAACAACTTTCCCCAGCAGAATGAATCACCCTCCCAATGCTTTGTGCCAGCCGTGAGCGCTTCTGAGCCTCTGACTGTGCTCCTGCCACTGCTGACCTCAGCAGTGCTGGAACACAAGGACCTGGGTGGCTCTGGAGCCACGCAGCCCAGGGCTCAGAGAACCTGAAAATCCCTCCATCTGCTCCCAGAACTCTGGTTGTGGGGTGTGGAGTTCTGCCAAAATGCAACACAAAACCTTATGGGCTGCCCTGAGCACGAGGACTGAGGTCACATGCAGCTGTCGATCCAAACAGCGATACTGCAAAGTGCACATGAGCCCATGTCTGAACAGGGCTCCTGTAGGCCTGGGGAGGAAAATGTTGCTCTGGCTTAGGGCATGCCAGGCAAAATATACTGGGAACTTTTAACTAATGTATAAATAAATCCCATTTGCCATAGACACTACCTGTTTGCTCCATTCACAAGAGAGAATTTCACCCCTGCTACAAAACCTTTGGTGCATTTTTAGACTAAGGAACAGGAGAAGTGAGAGGAACTTTGATTGATCCACCTACAAAGTGCAGCATTTTAGAGTCAGTGCCACTCCTCTGCCTTAGCATGACCCATCTCTGAGTGTAACAGCAAGTTTCAGAATAGCAGGTTTCTGAGGAGTGGGTTTAAGAGCAGCACATTTCAAAGCAACTACCTGCAAGATGTGCAAGTCTGGCTGTGAACAACCACCACAGTGTGGCCACCACAAAAGGAGCACTACATTAGCTCCAGAAATGTAATGAAGTTTAATGGTCAAATTATGCCTTTGCCTTTAAAGAAACACAAACAGGATTTTTGCACTTTCTCACCTACATAAACGTTTTTAGAAAAGAACTGGTAATAAATAGACCTAGAAAATTAGTTCTAGAAATCCAGTTCTGTTCAGAAAGTCAGTTCCTATTTTAAAATTATCTTCATGACAATTTTTTCCCACTGATTATTGTCATTATTTCTTTCGAAAAATATCAGGGTCCTTACATGTCCTTTCACACATTTTCAGTAAAATTTGATTTGAAATATTCGGTTTCTTTCATATTAATCTTTGTCATTCTCTGCTTGGAGGAGGCCTGGCTGGTCTGAGTGCTTACATTATCAGACAGTCTGTCACTCCTCATGTTTCCTTCCTCTGTCAGAATTTAATATATTTTGTCCTGCTAGCTGCTATGAGCAGGAGTTCAATTTGATTCGAAAGGAATCCAAATGGGTGAGCAAGTGGCATTACATAATGACCAGCTACAGCTGGAGTCTGGGTTGCTGTTGTTACTGAGCTCTCTAGGTCGTAAATGTTTGCTCATTATGTCTCAGACCCTGATTGTGCAGCAGCACTCTGCACTGCTGCTGCCTATCGGTACATGGATCAAAGGCACCGTGATTCCTCCTGGATCTATGGAATATGCATGTGAGCAGCATACTGGATACTTCCTCCACTTCACCCACCCTTCACTGTGGGATTCCTGCAAATGATACAGGGTCTGCTTTTCAGTGTGTAAGCCGTAATAATTGCCAAGTTTACTTTCCATTATCATCCTAATTATCTCAGTCACATACATAGTTTTGTCAAGCAGCTTTTGTTTGTGAAGAAATAGATGTGATCAGACAGCTGACAACTATGGGAGACAGCATAAGACCAAACTTGGTGCTTGTGAAAAATCAAAACAAAGCCTCTGCTCATGAAACAGATCAAGCACATCCTCCTGCTTGTTTGTGAGAGCTGAATTAGAGACATTTTTCAAAGGGTTCATTCCTATATAAAGGATAAACTTAAAGATCAGCAGACTACTGAGTTGTTTTCTATTTAAACATTGATTGCTGAAGGATGCTTTTCTAGTGTAATTAGATTTTCAAGAGATTTTGCAACTTAGTTTATATGTTTTGGGATTTTTTTGTTTGTTCATTTTGTTTGTTATTGTGGGTTTTTTTTCTCTTTTTTTGCTTATGCATTTTCCAGTTTTGCACTTTGGTTTGTTATGGAGATAATAGTTTCAGGACTGAGAAATCCTGGATACATATTATTGCTCATTAACAACTGACTATGCTTCCTTTTATTTTTTGTTTCTACCACAAGAAATCATTAATATAGGTACAACCTAGAGCAATAAATAAGGGGAGAGGATTATGCTTTGTGCCTGAAAGTGTTTTGAAATTTCAGAATTTGGTTTGTTTCTGGTTTGGATGAAAATTAAGTATTTTAACAGTCCCTGCAAAAGGCCAGTCCAGCACTGGCTGTCCTGCATCTTATGGACACAGCTGTGGAGCTGGCCAGCCAAGTCCTGAGGAGCTGCAGACTGGAAAGCCAAATTCCCAGTTCCATATGGGTGCCCTGCACAGCAGCCAGGAGCTAGAGCCATCTCCCCAGCAGCTCCTTAGATGTGTGGCAGAGGCTGAGGGAGCTTGAAAGCAGCTCTAAGCACTGGGCAGGGAGCAGAGGTGCTAGGCTGAGTAGCTGCCAGAGCTGGATAGAACCTCCAAACCCTGGCCATTCTTCATTAGCCTTTGGTTAATTCCACGCTGAGCCTGGGTGCTGCTTTGATCTGTGCAAATCATCACTCTCCACTCAAAGCACTTCTGACCAGCTTTAACTGAGGCTCCAAATCACAGATTCCATGAAAGCTGGATGTCTGTCTCTATCAGGTTCCTTTGCAAATCCACTCTTCCGAGAGCAGCCCAGTATGCAGGCCTGATGTCATGGGCTTTAATACGTTCAGGATTAGAGCTCAGTGAATTTCACAATAACAAACAAAACAGCATTCTTTGAGACTTGTGAAGCAGTCTGTTTCTGAAGACTTGGGAAGAGAGAAAAGCGTTATATTTACATAAATTTACAATATTTTAATTTTTAGGCCTCATTTCACTCTTCTAAAAGAAGAAAAAATATTTATAATTCTATGCTATTTAAGAGTGGGGAAAAAACACATTAATAATAAATGATTTTAATGCCAGGAGCAATTATAATTTAATTGCCCACAGACATTTATTTCTGCTTATTTTTCCTCTTACCGATAATACCATACGAAAAAATGAACTTACAATTAAATTTGATATGATTGTACATAGCTAGAATTAAGACCCAATATTTTTCTTTCATGAGGCTTATGATACTTGTAGTTAGTTGGCATTCAAGAGGCTGTTCTAGTTGTCCTTTGTTTTGAAAGCAGAACTATTAATTCAAAACTCATTAGAGTTAAGTCATGGGCCTTAGGTTTTACCACAGAACTTCAGGTCTCTGCACAGATACTTTTAGCTTAAAGTATTTTGGGGAATAAAAATGAATTCATAATTAAACAAAACATAAATTCTAGTTCTTTGTATTTTCTCTGAATTATTACATTTTAACACTTCTGGTGCTTTTAAAAAAAAAAAAATTTACATCCCAAATTCAGATGACTTTTTCTTGAGAAGGTGGCTTACTTTCCTAAGCAACCAGTTGTATTGCCTTAATTCTTTTACAGGCTGCGTATTTTTAATTTTACTTGGTGGTGGTGTTTGTTCTTTAATTCTTTCAATGATTATTACATTCCACTCTAAAAATAGAGATTTCCTGTGAAGGGACACATATACAATCATTGGCTACAAAATATCAACACTTTTATGCTCATTTAGTCTTAAACAGCTATAAGTGTAGGAGTGGGTGTCTATCCTGGCTCACACGGAGCTGCTGCTGATGTACAATAATAACTCAAATATTGGTGTAAATGTCCAATATCACAGATAGAACCGAGCCTGGCTTTCCTGGCCTTGCTGGCTGAGCCAATTAGCAGCAGCTGTGGTGTCAACCACACAGACACCTATGACCCACCATGGCACTGAGGACAAGTCCAGACCTGTTGGAGCTTTTAGGTTTCTCTTCCATGGAGCAGTTTTAAGGCGAGGTGAAGGAAGGAATTAATCTCTGCTAGAGGGTTCAATCCAAGGCTTTTATTCCGGCATGCAAGCCTCTGAATGTTATAAATCCTCTAACAGAATTAATCAGAATAGTAGCCATAATCTGTAGAGGCTACAGTAGCTGCTATTACTGCTGATGGAACTGCAGATGGAACTCTGATGGAATCATGATGTAACTCTCTAGACCTCGTGGTCCCTGTCCCTTTTTACCTGGGGGAAGGGGAGGTGGGGAGGAGGGGAAAGCCACCAACCAGGTATGGGAGGGGGATTTCCAAGGAGAAAGGACACCTGGAATGCCCAATGCCCTAAAGGGTACAGAGTATCTTTTAAATCTGCCAACCACTCCACGGCCTTTTGGGATTCCAGGGTTGATAGACAACCTATCAGGGGTTAAGGTGGGGAAAGGAAGGCTGATTGACACATCAGGGGGGAAATCTCTAGGGGAGGGACCAGGACTTCCAGGTAAAGCCATGAAATTGCACCACTACACTCAAACTTTAGACCTTTAGCACATCTCTCTCCATTCTGTTCCTGGAAACAATACACCAATAGCACAGAGGAGTGATAGAATGATTTAGGTTATTAAGAAGTGCTGTTTCTTATGGCTGTGTGCATCTGTGTAGTTCTGTGCTGTTGATATTAGCTCTTTGCTGTTGATAATGCTTAGCTGAATTCCCCCTAAAAATAGGTATGAATGAAAGCTATTTGGAGGGGGATATCTTAAAATTTCATAACATGTTTTCCAATGCCTCATGCAAATCTTGGCTATTTCCCTGCATAATCAGCTTGCGTGGTTGAAGGTTGAATTGCAAAGGCCTGATTCCTGAAAACAGCTGTTCCTGTAAACCATATTGCTGGAACCTGGGGTTTTCTCCAAACCACCCATTAAAAAAAAAAAATAAAAAAAATATCCACCATGAGGGACTAGTCTGAGGATATATGGATTTTAGCCACAAAAAGACTAAGGTACCTGCAAAGTAATATTGTGTAGGACGGCTTTAGATGTTTAATGTTGTGCTCAAGCACCTTTATCAGATGGGTCCCATATGGAAAATAAAATTATACAGGGTAAAGCCTGCACTTGTGTCTTCTTGCCCTCAATTGGTCTCAGAGTCCACATGAGCGAGGTGTCTAAAGGCACAAGGTGATTATGTGTAGTACGTGGTCCAGCTGGTAACAGGCTGGTTTTTCTTTGGAAGCACTAGGGTTGCTTCCATACACAGCTGTCTTGCTGAGATATCTGAGTGCAGAGACTCTTCTCACTTGAATGTGCTCCTGTACTGAGCTGGGATTTTACAGGTTCAGATTTAAAATACAAAGCAATGCTTTTCTCCCTCCTTTTACATTGTTTGTGTTATTGTTTCACACACAATATGACATCAGAGGCTGAGAGATGTGGTTCCTCAGGCAAACTGGTATAAAATGCAGAAAAAGTCAGCAACCTACTGTTGGAGGAATAGGTCATTCATTCCAAACCACAGTACCTGTATACACCTTTGGTCCCCAGAAAAGCCTCTTATTTTAATACCCTGAAGCATAGAACATGTAGTTTACTTACAGAGGAAAATTACTTCAGAAAAAACAAATTTTAAATCAGTCTCTTTCTCATCTTCTGGTATAAAATAATAGAACAGAATAGACTGTTCCAGTTAGAAGTGCAGTGATCACTGCACTGCCTGAAGAAGTTAAAGCAGGTTAAAGCTTTGTCCACATGCCCTTAAACACTGACACACCTGGGGCATTAACTCCCCCTCTAAGGAGCCTGTTCCAGTGTCTGACCACTCTGTTGGTAAAGAAACACTTCCTAATGACTTGCCTAAACTGCCATGGTGCACTGCTCAACCTTTCCCACACATCCTGTCACTGGATACCAGGGAGAAGGGATGAGCACCTCCTGCTCCATGTAGCCTCATCAGGATCCTCCCTCAGCCTTCTCTTCACCAAAGTAGACCCCCCTCGAGTCCTTATCTGTTTTCACAGGACACCCTCAGCCCTTTGGCAGCTTTTTTGCCCTCCTCTGGGCACGGGCACCTTTAAGCAGAGCTGTCCTTAGCTAAGCATATCTCTCAGGCCTTTGTTTTGAATGCACAGCAGGAACTGCAAGTATCAGTGTGAACAAGGATTATTCTCTAAGGAAACCTTGCCAGGAACTGACAACAGTTATCGTTCTAAAACAAAAACATGCTCATGTACACCTACAAGACAGAGTGCCTACAACATCAAAATTGTTCCTCACTTACATCCTCTTTATCATGATAAAAGTCAATGTTTTTCACTGACCTTTTGTCAAATGGAATGATGCATATGTAATAAATTACAGAAATACCCTTTGAGCTTTCATATTGTGAAAAGAAATAGCTAAGCAAAGGGTACTCATCCACCCATAGGAGAAAAACCAACAAACTTAATAGAAAAACCTTTCTTCTTTTCTTATTGAATTTCAAACAGAGACAGAAAAGTCCTGCTACATTTTTTAGTCCTGCCAAGGCCAAACAGATTCATAATTTGCAGTTAAGCTATATTTATTTGTGTTTTGTGTCTGTCTCCAATATAAAGAGTGAAAGATTTGACAATCTATTTCAATCAATGCATTTACTGTTGACTCACAAGGAGGAATTCTGACAATATTTATTTGTGGGACAATAGTTTCAGAATGGTACAGCTTTGTCCAGCTTATGCTGATAGCAGTTGAACCACAGAATTTTGCTACGGCTTGGAAACAGGTGTGAGTTGCAAACATTTAAACAAAACCTAATAAAAACATTGAAAATCTAATAAAAACATGGGGAAGAGCTGGACACACTTCCAATTTCCATGTTCTGGATGGAATGAGAAAACATTGCATTGTTAATACCCAAAACAAGCAAAGAAATATGTACAGTATATAAATAAATCGTCTAAAAATCTATAATTAAGATACAGAAGAGAAGACTAAATGATTGCTATATGATTTGTCTGTTATTATACTGGAAATGAACTATTTCTGTCTGTAAATATGTAATACAAAGAGAATTTTCCTGAGGTAGTATTGATTAATATTGGAGGTAAATTAAATACAAAGGGAAAACCACTTAAAGCATATTGAGTTTGAGTAATAATCCATTATGGTAAACAGAAATTATTTACAGTACCACACTGTAAGAAGCAATAGTTTTGACTGAATAAATACATTAATAGAAGGACATTTCCTTTGGTCACAGAAGAAGTTCACAGGCGTCATCAGCAGGCTCCCCTTAGGGCATGGACTGTGCCTTTTTCTGCCAGGCAAATTCTTAGCACATCAGGAATAAAAAAAAAAAAAAAAAAAGGTTGCATGGAAAACTTGACCTCATGCTTAGCCCTTGTTAATAATGTGCTCAGATTTTCAGTTTTCAGGGACTGGTAATTTAACCTGTCATAAGTGAAAGTTCCCAGAAAACAGAGCCCTGAGCACCTGCCTGTATTTGACATTAAGGCAGAGAAGGTTGAGACTTTGACTTCTGTGAGTTCTAGAGCAAAAGATCGAAGGAAGAGTAGCAAAGCTGCTGCCAAGACAGTTTTGCTCCCAACAATAAAAGAAAAAGTCAGTATACAAATCATATATGTGTGTGTGCCTGGCAGGAGTCCACAAAGCCTTGTTCTTGGAAGACATTCTGAGAATGCTGAAGAGGCATTCTGCAATCTATTAAAAATAAAGTATGCAGCGTAATGGGTTATAACTAGAAATATCTGAGAATAGAAGCATCAATTTTATTCTTCCTTCCAGGCCTGTACTTAGTTTTTGAGATGAACTGCACTGTGAAAGACCAGTGGGTGAAACAGTCCAGCTAATGAGAAAAACATACAGAAGAGGTTGTATTATAAAGGGTTATAAACTGTGCCCTACTCAGCCTGGCTTCCGACACATTTTACTTCAGGCAGGTACTGTGTGGCAGACACTCAAAATCCATCCTGGTGTTGTTCTTCTGCCAATATGCACTTGGGTTCAAAAGCACTGTTAATTAGCATCATTAGTAGTCCCCCATTCATCATTTTGTATCAGCTAATCATGGTTCTTAGAAGAACTTAAATTTGATGTAATGGCACTGTAACAAATTATTGAAACCCAACACCCAGTATTTCTGTTTGAGTATCAATTCATCAGGAGGGAAAACATCCAGTTTTGAAAGGTTCCTCACATTCTGTAAACACATTCCAACTAATCCTGATGAGAGTTAAAGGACTGTAAGACAACAGCTTCTTATTTGTATTGTAGCTAAATAAAGGAAGAAAAATCTCCAAGACAATGAAGTCAGTCCTTAGTACATTTCCTCATTTAGGAATGATAATACTGAATGAATACCAGTGAGAGTGGTTATATTCCAGACTAGACACAAGGTTCCTGTGGCTTAATAAAAGACTGTTGAGTGAAATTTCATTGGATAACAACCACCTCACCTTCAAGGCTTCAGTACAAAAGCAACCCACGTTCATTTGCAAGGGACTGAGAGTTAATTTAACAACTCTTTTTTATTCAGTGGCTTTTGTTAAAAGTGTTGTTGATCTCAGTGGCATTATAAAACATAGCTCTGAAAGATAAACTGATAAGATGGTCATGTCAGGAAGGTCTAGGAGATGGATGGGGTAAGATGTGCTCATTGGGGTATTAGTTTTCTGTGTGAGGCAGGGCACATTCATCATGAAAAATGCAAATAAACACAGGCAATGAACTATGCTGAGGAGGGAAAAGGTACATGAATCTAATTCAGCAGCAACACATTTGTAAATTGAGCAGTATCGAGGTACCACTACTGAATATGTGCTGAACTACTGAAATTCAGTGTATAAATATTGGCCTTACTCCATTAAAGTAAGTGTTCATATTCAGACAGATCTTAGGAAATGTTCTAAATGTCTCTGATACTGCCATTCTCAAAAAGTGTCAGTTCCATCAAGAGCAAAGTAAAGCCTGAGCACTGATCAAAACT
Source organism: Certhia americana (assembly GCA_018697195.1). Lineage (NCBI taxonomy): Eukaryota > Metazoa > Chordata > Aves > Passeriformes > Certhiidae > Certhia > Certhia americana. The sequence goes on from CM031870.1 coordinate 8,704,263, forward strand.
TCACACTAAATATAGTTTTCAAAATACCAGATCTACAGTTTTATAACTTTTCCCTCAGCTTACAAGTTATACAATACATGAGTTTGTAATGAAGTAGAGAAAAGAATGAAGAAAAGAGTAAGAAAATAGAGGCCATAAAAGGAATAACCTACTAGCAGAGAGACTTCAGGAGTGAGTATTTTTAATTCTAGAAAAAAGAAAAGAAACTGTCCAACAAAGAGTTGATGGAGGCAACTTTCCTTGCTATGTTCACACACCAATATGGAAGACAAAACGTTGAGAGATACTTTCCTAGAGATTTCTATCCTATTGCTGCCTCCCTGAGACAGCACACACACCTGTATGCAGATATTTTTGAGGGCAATGTAGCACAGCTAGCCATAAACTCAAAAGAGGACATGGCTGAAGTTGCCTCACAGCCTAGCAGTCATTCCCAGCACACATCATAGGGAGGGAGAAGACACAGAAGAAGGTCTAACTTAGGCTAGTGTAAAGCAGAAATACACAAAACAAGAAGAAAAGACTTTTAGAGAAACCTGACAGCAGTACAATTCCCTGGCAGAAGCAACAGCGGGTGTCAGGGCTGCCTCTGGCCCAGCAGAATGAGAGAGGAGGGAGCACAAAGCAGGAACACACGCTTGGGACACTGGGCTGGCAGAACTGTCCTGGCTGCACTCCATGCAGCACTGCTGGATTGTGCTCCTGTACACACCCAACAAAGGATGCCTGTGGTGCCTCTTAGCTCTCAGCAGGGAAGCCCCCACATGCTCACCTTCTCAGCCTAGCAGGACTAATTCATCTTGCTTCCACCACTGGACAGGTGAAGGCTTTTCCAGCCTTCTCCTGTCAGCTCAATGTTATTCTTGGCTGTGCAGCATGCCCATGATAATGTACCTGATTATGCCTAATTCCCAGAGGAACAGGGACTTGTACCTGACTTACTGAAGTTATTTTGATAATTCTTTTCAATAAAGACTGCTTAGAAGAAAATATTTGAATTTTGGCAAACAGTTCGCAATTTGGTGGATAATTTTAGGTGAGGGAAGTCTTTTAACAGCCACTGAAATTTGTTTCTCTAAAGCAGTAAGATTCTCTCATTTATTGAGACATATATTCACCATTGTTCTTTAAGAGTAGAGGTGTCATTCTGCAAAAGGCTATTAAAATGCAGAAGTAGAACTAGGCCGTCTTTATGCTGCACATCAGGGTATGTGCAGGGATGTTATTATCACATAAATTACACATAAGAGGTTCCTAAAATAACGCGAGGAGAGAGCAGCAGCTCTCACATTTGTCTTTAAAGTCTGGAGGTTCAAAATAAAATGGGATCATTTTTGAAATGTTAAATAGGAATATAAAGTTCCTGTTGATACAGGACTCCTTGTGTCCTAATTATGGAAAGATTTTCTGTCCTCCTTTTCCTCCAGTCTCCTATCTACTTGGCACTTCTTTCAAAGGGATATGTACATCATCAATAGAGAAAATCATATAATCTGAAGGCTGAAGTCACTTACACTTTTGAATGATCCTTAAGATTATTTATAATATTAAAATTAAATGGTAGCTTGTAATATGATATTGATACCCTTTTAAAATTGCAATATAAACTAAAGAAAAAAAAAAAAAAAAAAGAGAGTAAGTCCCCTCCCCTAGTAAATGCCTGGGTGGTGATTCCAAGGGGGAAAATTGATAAATATTTGTCCCTGTTCCTCAGGACAAGTTCTGAAATCCACCATTTTATGTTCATAAATGAAAGTGTATTTTAAAATTCGTTTCTTCATTTTCTATTACTTCTTGTGTCTAGTTCCTAGGTATGAAACAGACTTATTTTACCTCTTGCTGAAATGTCATCAGTGGCAGCACCAGAAAACATTTGTAAGTAAATGAGTGTTACAGCAGGGAACTGGTGTGTGGTCAGTTCCCAGCAGGAGCTCTGGGCTGAGCAATTGCACCCCTGGCCTGAAGAGAGCAGGAGCCTCCTGCACAGCCAGGGCTGGGTCTGCTCTGTCGGACAGTGTCAGGCTCTGGGAACATGAGATGTGAGTCAGACACCTTGCCACAAGGGGCCAGGATAACCACAGTCCAACGCCACAGGGCTGTACGTGATTTACATTAAAAAACAGGACTTGGACCCTGATCAGCTCTGTATTTACTCAGACAAGACACACCCATTTTGCTTTGCCTGCAGCATTAGATATGAAGATTCACCTCGGGGGCCAAAAACAAATGAGATGGGCTTAAGTGTCAGAGAGATGTTAGGAATACACCATTCCCACATCAAAGACTTAATTTTCATTCTCTAAAGGAGTTATTTTTCTGATGTTGTCTTGCCTAATTATTTCCCTTGAAACTCTTACGCATATTTTTGAATAGAACAACATTATGTAAATAGAAAATAATTCAAGTCTAGAAATTATTGCAATAACAATGTGGAACACGTCACAACTAAACAGCTAAATGTTAGGAAATTTTTCTACATAAAGGGCCAATCTGAATTACTGTACTTCATATAAATACCTGATTAGATAAGGTTTGGTGCTGATTAAAAGACAACCATATATAGGGGTCCAAAATACTACTTTTTTTAAAAAAATATGTATTTTCAGTTATTAGAAGAAAATATCTGAGGATTCAAAGAATCAAACTGTCCGTTTGGGAAGACAGGACATCACTATTCCTAAAAAAATAAAAGACAGTTTCAAGAAACTAACAAAAACATCAGGAAACAGAGGAGGGATCATACCTAAGAAAAAGGGGGGCAGGTTTGAAGAGCTGTCGGAAAAATTCTATTCTGCTTCTATTTGATGGTCCAGAAGGATCCATTTGCTCACTGGGAAAAAGGACTTGGGCCCACCATGTGTCATTATCTTTAGAATTCACCCTATGGATGAAATTCTGTAAAACACTCAAAAACAAGGTGTGATGCCAAGCCTTAGAACATAACACAATTAAAATAATTTAGTATTCATTCAATTCATGAATTAAGGGACAAGGGAAAAGAAGGGAGAAAGAAAAAGAAATGGGCATGGTCATGAATAATCACTAATGCAGATTTCTCAGGAATTAATGGAGCTTAACCTGAGCAATTCCCTTTCATGTCAATGTTACAGGCCCTTTGGATGGGGGAATGCTGTAGATATAAAAAGTCCTGATTTTAATAGGCTTTCAGAAGCTGCTTCTAAAAGGTTGTTGCAAAACTGTCTGAAAACTTCTTTCAGAGAATAATCCCAAATGATTCTTATTTTTTTAATGGAAGAATGCACTGAATGGAGTTCTGTAGTAGTGATTTATTCTGCCTCAAATATTTTCAGTAATGAGGAGGACAATGAGACAGTGTGCATAAACTTATTACATTTGTGAACACCATCAAGCTGGATGCTGCTTCAAAGATTTTGAAGGACAGAAATGGAATTCAAAAGATTGTAAAAAGCTGAAACACAGTGAAAACCAAGGTGCATTCATATTAAATGTATTTAAGAACAATCATTGTGCAGAGCAGCGTGACATAAAAGGATATCTGGGCTTTAGGGGATTGAAGACCAAAATGGATCAACAAAACTGTTGATGCCAGAGAATAAATTGTATATTAGGGGGCATAATTAAGTAGACATCCTGCAAGATTTAAGACATGTGAGAAGAAAAGAAATGCCGAACATCAAGAAAGATATGTTCAGAAAGGCTGGATTTCTATAACCTCGAATCATTCTATGTGAGAAGTATTAAAATACTCATTCTATGGTGCTGATACTTCAAAATACAAAGAATGTTGCAGCACAAAGAATAGCCATCATCGTTTGAAAGGCCAGTTATTTGTATTTCCTGTAAGTCTGTGCAACAGGAGAACATGCTATCTACTTCATAAGCAATAAATTGTGTTCTCTACTGATTTAAAAAATAACAGATTATAACTATTTACCTGAGAACAGAACTCTAATTCTTTCCTGGCCTTCTGTCCTTTTTTCTCTGAGGTTTTGGTTGCTTAACACAGGCTAACAACCTGATGTTAAGAAGACTGCACATGTGGGTTGGGAGAGATCCATACCAGGATGTTAATAGCTTCAGTGTAGTCCCTGATAGAATTTCCTCTTTAGAGACATTCTAAAAGAATAAATTAGATTATGCCAGAAAGAAAAAAGCACACTCATCTCCATTCATGGGCCAGGTATATCAGGACAGAAGATGCCACTGAGAAGTGCTTCAGGTGAGATGAACATTGAAGCAAAATATTTCTTAAGACTCACATTAAGCAGAGGATTCACTAGACAAATTGTCCTTCACCTTTGTTGGCTGAATGGAAACAACAATGAGCAACTTCCTGTTATTTTAACACTTCCTTAAATCTTACTCTTAATTGCTCTTGCTCTCTGATGATGTGAGAATCCTACGGGGAATTTGCTACCCAAAAGCAGTCCTTTGCCTCCTAACTTACTGCTTAGACAAAATTGTAAATAAAAAAGGCCTGAAGGTGGCTTCTAAAATTTTATACTCTCTGGTCTTTTCCTTCTAAACTGTTACTACATAGTATATAGATAGGTAATAGAAAAATTAATGGGATGCCTAAAGCAAGGAAATTTTAATGTATTCTAACAATTACAGTTAAAGAAAACAATAAACAAGGCAAACAAATATTTAGAATAACATTATAATGACAGGCATATTCCCATTATGAAAAAGAATATTAATTGCCATAAAGAAAGTAATTTCATTGAAAGACAAACCCATCAGAAGAACAGACCTGAGCTGGCAGATACATCTTAGCAGAATCTTTATTTCTGGGGAAAGGTACAGGAGTGTTTGATTTGTAAAACAACTGCTACCTTATGGGAAATTATAAAGAATATTCTTCTTGGAAAAAAAAAATCTGTTGTGAAAGTCAAATTTGCTGAATTTATCTTCTCTTAATTTGCCTAGATAAGGATATTTGCAGTGCTCAAAATGTTTCTAACTGGTGGGTTTAATTAATTTCTCAACTCCGCTACTTGAGGCAAAAGAAGATGAAAAAACCAGGAAACATGGGCAGAAGTGAGAACACAGCACTGCTCCCTGCCCTCCCACAACTCAAGCACTGGAAATTGATACGAAATCAGGGTTCTGATAGCTTCAGAGTTCATCTTCTTATTGCCTCCATAGGGGTTATAATCTCTGCTTGTGAAGACATAATGGGTAACTGTAGAGAAGATTACAATGGTACAAATCCTATCAGAGGATTATAATTCTGTCAGGTTGTGAGTAATTATGATGGGAAAACAAACCTCCAGAGGACATAAAAATAACCTTCATAAAAGGAGATGCAGTACCACATAATAAAAGCCTACATGGAAAACCAATCTCAGACTATAGCTCTTTTGCAAAGCAAGTGCCCAGAAAATATTACAAGTATATGAGTGTGATAGTACAGCATGGAGACCAGGGGAAAGGAAAAGAATAAGAGAGAGGCTTCCAGCCAGTTTAGTTACAAAGCCAGTTATATTCCACTCCTACCATCCCCGGATGGCAGTAAAGCAGCCAACTGATTTCACAGAACTCTACTACTACACACTTGGAGCTTAACCAGAAACAGGGAGTCCAAGCCTGAAACATGAAATCCCTGTGACCACAGCAAATGCTCCACCTCACAGCATCACAGACTTCATCTAAAAGACAGTGGAGAAGCTTCAGTCTACAGGTCTTGTGGTCTTGATTTTAACTGATATGCAAAGCTGCAGTTGCCTCTTTCCCCATTTGCAACCTGTCACAAAGAATTCAGAAGAACTCTTAGGCATAAGATTCATATATATATATATATATATATAAATTTCCATAAAGTGATAGCAGCACATCTAATAAGAAAAAGGCCCATTTACAGGAACACTCAGTGTTCTTCCCTGGCTGGACACAGATAACAGTAGTGCCTCACACTTTTTTGGCCACACTGCTATTGATCTTCCTTCTTTTATTTTGCAAATCCACTCCCATTCATTCACCTGAGCATTTTATCATTATGAAAAGAAATACAATCTCTGACTTTCACATAGATAAATGCCTGAAGGATGTAGATAGAAAATTAAAGGGGTGGAGGGGGGAGGATTTTTATTGCAAACTTTGTGCTGTCCTCATCATCACTTCAGAAAAAAGTAGTCTTAAGGAAGAGTCCATCTGGTTTTGAGTGTGTGTGAGTAGTATAGCCTTCATCTGACAGCAGCAGAGAATTCCACAGCATTGGCAGGAAACTTGGTCATTTTGACATTTAGAAACAGACATAGGGCATTGTTTATACAATAGCAGCTCTGTCACTACACAGCTCACCTATACATCTCTGCAGTTCATCTCTCCTGCCAGAGGAAAATCAGCTCCTCCTAAAATGAGCACCTAAAGCAGAGCATCATGGACTTTATGATCTGGCTCCCTGACCTTCTTCCCTATGTCCAGATGTAAGGTATTGTCTCTGAACATCAGCTCATGAGTGTCCCTACCATAATTCTTCCTCGTGAAGACTGCAACCACAGTAACCTTGTTCATGGTTGTCTCAGCTGAGACAAGAGGTACCGTGCTCTCCTTTGGTGTCAGCCAGCACTGTGCTCCCTGCTGGTGCACGGCCACTCGCAGCAGGGATGGGTGTCTTTAACCTGCCTGTGCTCTGTGCTGCTCTGAGCTCCCTCTGGCCATAGCACCATGGGGCCAGAGGGAGTTCAGTACCTCCACTTTGACAGTGTAACTGGAGGTGTTCCTGCATCTCCTGCACAGAGGACAAAAGCTCATCCTCAGAGATCCACAGAGGTTATCCGTGTGTGAAAGACCACACAACCTTTAGCTTGGGAGACAGCAGCAGATACAGAGGTAAATTGTGCAGGAAGTGAATAGAAAGCATAAAGCATCAGATGTCAATGTGCTGAGAGACTCCTGCACTCAGTGGCACCAGAGAATCGCAACATGATGGACGGTCCTACAGTGACTTGCTAAGACAGGGAGAGGCACAAGTCAGTATGTTTGGTGACATGCATTTACACTGTAGAATATCACTTCCATTTACAGAAACTTTTTTTTTTTTCTGTGTGAAATGCCATCCCAATCATCTCAGATCTTTTCTGTGATTGTGATTAGATGGGTAGGTTCTATGTGTTACAAGAATTTTGTGATAGGGTTTTTGTGATAGGGTACAGAGACAGAACAGATCACTGAGTAGCATAAATTGACATGAAAAAGATGCATTGTCTCAGAGCTATCACCTTCAGGGGCAAGTCAACCACTCACATGACTTGTGCATCCTGATGAGAAAACAAAAACATCTGCAGATCTTGAGAGACAAAAATATACAGGGAGGACTTACAACAGCATTATATACAGAACAACACAGCTCTGTGGATTACAGAGGGTAGAATCTCATCCCAGAATTTGAATTGCTAGGCCACAAGTGTTGAGAAAAGGCAGCAGTAATGATCAAAGATTGGAAAGATTGAAAGCAGTGAAATTATTATTTCAGAGAAGAGACATATTTGAAAAGTGATAAAAAAGCATTAAAAATAATGAATGATTAAGAAGTTGTATTGCAAGCATCTGTTTTTGCAAAAAACCAAAATTACTTAAATTGCAAGACAGAGAAGATAAGATGAAAGGAATACTTTTCAGTTTAGATCTTGTATTAGCCTGTGGAAAATGTTGCAGCAGAATGCCATTAATTTGTTTAAAGCTGATATACCATTTTTCAACTATGGAATAAGGCCATGGATATTTGTAACAGCAAATACAAACACAAATACAAAATACAAAAAGGGTTCAAGTTTATAAGTTTTGGGCATAACCTGTTTTGCTCTTTCTGGGATTAACCCTTAGAGTAAAGGACAAGCAGATACCTCTCAGAGACTGTTTTGGATATCAGCACCACTGGGGCTCCTGCAGCCTCCTGTAACACATTTAGTGTGGACAATGTGGCTGTTCAGCTGCAGGGACCACACATGTCATGGGTGTCTGTATGTGAACGAACAGGGCACTGTCTCATGGGCATGGCACCCTAGTTTTGCTGCACCATGTTCTGCAGAACAAACCCTTATATGGGCTGGGTGTGAATAAGAAAATCCTTTAAAATACAGTATTTAATGGAAATCTACAGTATTTAATGGAAAGAAGGGGTAAAGAATGTTAAAAACAATGACAGTGGCATCGCAGTACCTACAAAGACACAAAGTACTGAAGTTATAAAGGTGTAAGAAAACGCACAAACACAAAACCTCTGTGAGGGTCAGTTCAATTGCAATGGGATAACCTATGAGAGGGAAGAGAAAATATATAGGGCAAAGGCTGGAGTGTCATTCCAACAGTGAGTCCTGAATGGACAACAGTCTTATTATCCAGGAAGAAACTGAAAGGAATTACTTTACAGCCATACTCAAGTTTTTGAAATCCTACAGTCTTCATCATATGTGGGATTTTTCAGAAACAGCATCTGCAGCTTCTCTTGGTGAAGCTTGTATGAACACGAGTATGGATTCACAGTGCTGGATGAGCTGGTCTTATAATTAAATATATTAGGCTCAAGAACAAAGAGAAAAATATGCTTTTTGTGTCAGTGTAGTTACGAATGGCAGAGGAGCAATTTCATACTGATATTCTCTAATCACTCAGCTCTCTCCTGTTTTCATAACTGTTATTTTCAATTTTAGTTATTTCAGGGCATATCTTTTTCTCCTGAGTATCTGAAAATGCTCAGCTATTATTATATTTTCTCTGAATTCTCTCTTTTTTCATCTTTGACTTCCCAGACTTTTTTTGTCTGTCTTGTTCTCATTTCTTTTATATGTGTGTCTGCAGGTAGCTTTTATAGCAAAATCTCATTCTACTTTCCTGTCCTCCCCCCACCCTCTCGTGTTTTCTTACTGCATTGCCTTTCTCATTTGTGCTTTTCTTGATGCTTGTAACCAATCATTTCCTAATGGACTCCATTCTGTGCCAATGGAGTTTGTTCATTTTCCCTGTCCTCAAGCACTGAATCATTGACTTCATTGTACAGAAAAGAACGAATCCCAAGGCCACTCTGCAGAGCAAGTTTTTCTTTCTCCTGGCTGAAGAGGAGGAGGGAAGTGGCTGAACTCAAGGGACGCTCATGGCAGACTCTTGGTTCTGAAGCAGTGAACAAGCTCATTATTGCTGCAGCCTCCTCACAGCCGTTCCTCTAACCCTTAGTCTGCCATAGCTCTGGCAGCTTCTTGACAAGAAGAATCAAAACTAATCAAACTAGGTGAATACAGAGTGTATCCTACAGAAAATGCAGAAATCAAGCCACTTAGCTCTGAGGCTTTTGCTTTCTTTTACCCGACCCGTACATGGGATTATGATTGGTTTTATGTTGAGTTCTTTATATTTAATACTTGCTGACATGCCCATTGCTTGGTTCCTGAATGAAGTGCATAGATCAGATATAGCACCATCTTAATTGGCCAGAGTGCAGAATAATTAAAATGACCAATAACATTATTGCCACATGATTCACACTAAACTAACTCAAAACCTCAGTAAGAGAGTGGTGCCAAAAAGCAGTTTCACTTGAAAAATTTAGTAAACAGTTAACTGTAGTATCTTCAGTTATTGAGGTATAGGTCAAGGTAGTAAAGAGATAAGGTAATGATCAATATTTGTCAACTTCTAGGAGTGTGACCAGAAGGCAATGCTTCAGCTATTCCCAAAGGCTTACTGTTGGTGGCTGGGATATAAACCCCCATTTCTCTAGCTATAAACTGGTTTTGGTGCAGCTTCCTTCCAGTTATTTTCTTATCCATGTCTCCCAGCATCTTTTCTATACCTAGAGACCTTAAGTGAATTACAGTCAAAAACACCCCAGCATAAAAAGAACCTTTTCATTTTTTCTTCTTTTGTTTCTCATTTTCTGCCCTTCAGACATCTAGCTTGTGTGTGGTGAGCTCCAGCATATTTCAAACTATTCCTTTTGGGCTGATAGCAGGAAGACAGAGAGAAAACCACAAACACTTCATCCACAATAGCCCCTCAAAGTCTCAGAAGGTTAGGGAGCAGGCTGGTATTGAATTTCCTCTCGTCAGCAGAAAATAAGATAGGTTGGGAATATTGCAGGCTTTTTACAGTATCACCATTGCTAATCATGTCTGATTATTCATGCTAGAAGCTGTGACACAAACAGTTTTTTGAACATCTTTGTGATGTTCATACTCTCTCCTTTTTAAAAATAAATACATAACTTGGCAGGGGAACAGTGCAACTGGTTGTATGGAATACTGTGGTGGACAGCACCAGTGTCACATTGCCAAAAATAGTCTATGAGCACAGCCACAGCTTCTGGGTTAAAGTTGTCCCCATTCAGTGAAGTAGCTATTTGCAAATACCAATGACAGAATATTTTGTTTGTAAGTATAAAGGGTTTCACTTGGCACAAGAGGTTACTGGTAAAGCTGGTAGGAATTTTCCTGGTTAAACAAACTTTCTTTGAATTGAAATCAATCTCTTGTATCAAAAAATATTTTGAATAATCCAAATTATTATTATTTCCTTCCTGAAATGAAACTCTTACTATTTTTTCCAACTTCAGGAAAAAAATATTAAAAATCTCAAATTTCATGTGAACATCTTTTGAAGTAGTTGTTGACAAATATCTTATTTCCTGGGAGAATGCCTATTCAGTATTGCCGAGACTGAAGGAGTGTTAAGTATAAGATGATGCTACCAAGGCCAGTCCCTTTTCTAGTTATAAATGTGGATTGCCCCAAGGTAGGACATTGCTGCTCAAAACCTCCCAGTTGCTCACAGCTTTCGGGGCTTCTGCAGTAGTTAGACTGACACTGCCCATTGCCCAGACTACTGCAGAATTTACATTGCACCATTGCTGCTTCAGTTACGATCATTTCTTAAGTAGCTTCCAAGTACAGGTGAATTTACTCACCCACACTGTCATGTTAACTACATGGGTAGATAATGACACAAGTGTCCTGTTTACTCACTTATTTCTAGAAAATCAAAGGTAAAGAATCATATCACACACTTTTCTGAGATTGTGAACACATGCAACATTCACCAGCAATGGCCAGTTAGACTGAAATTTAGTTTGATTCAGATTTAGACAGATGCATATACCAAGCTGAGATTTCTCTTGAGCCCTAGGAGTTCATTCCAATGAGAGCTTCTTTATAAATAAGAATCATTCTTCAATATGGCACTTTGCTAGAAGTGGCCTTTTGCTTAGTTCACTTTGTACAGATGGCAAATTGAATGAGTAATTTGAGCTTTATCTTCTATGTGATGGCTTAGTCTTGTTCATTTCATCTTGATGTGAGTGAGGGCACTGTGTAAGTCAGTGTGGCAGTGAAAGAATGGCTGTCTTCAATTCACTGGAAATTCAAAATTTGAAGAGTTCAGGTCTTTTAACAAGACAGCAGAGAAGTCAAAGAAGACCTAGGAATTGGAAACGTATTTCTTTACATCTTTTTAAACACTTGGGGAAGCAAACCCCAGCACCATCAGTAACCCAGTAAGCAAGAAGCAACAGAGTCTGTCACTGAACATCTGGACAAAGCCCAAGTTCACCTCATTCATCTTCCCCAGTGCACTCCTGGGGTAACTTTCAACACTGTTTAGAGATATGACTGAATAAAACTGATATGTCTAAGTAATAAACATATGCACAAACTAATTCTAGTTAGCTATACATTATTCACATTGTTTTTACAAGTCTTCATGGCTGGAAGTCATTTAAGCATAGTATTTTTAAAGCAGTGAAATCATGATGAATAATAATTACCACAAGGGAACTTCATAATTGTATCATCCATGAAGTACTGATTTAGCTCTATTCAGAAGAAAAATTTATGACTGCAGGGTTAAAAGGTTGACACTTTCCTTACAGTGAAGGTTCCACCAATGCTGGTACCTTCAGTGCTGCCCTTCATTGAAATACATTGAAATACAGCTGTGCTTGCATTCCTGCTCAAAGTGCATTCACAGATGCAGCTAGAGGAGAGAGATAATTGGAAGGTATGGATGGGTTGGAAAGGTCAGCTATCGGATGGTATGGATGGTCAGCTATCCATTGGTTCAAACCCTTCTATTAAGAGGCTTTCCTCAGTTGTACTCTAGAGATGGAATGGGAAGAGTTCAGGATTGCAGAAACTCCTGCTTTAAGTCACTCAGTTGCCTCACACATGCCAGTAGTAGAACTGAACAGAAACATACTAAGACCTTGTATCTACTAAAAAATAACAGTTCCTTAAAATAACTGTTTCTGTGAAATTGCTGACTTAAACAACTTACCCTTTTAAGGTAAACTATCAAAAAAATTCAAAAGGTGTTTCAATGGTTTATGGAGAATTCTGGACAGAAAAGTTTCTCATTTTCAGTACTTCCTTAGTAAGAAACAGTAACAGCAAGAAGAATCATCCTTTTATTAAATGATGGCACTGGTACTGTTTTTATCCTGTTACCTCAGGGTCCCCTCCCAACTTAGGTACAGGTGTATGGGTTGGACAGAGCTCTGCATGGGCAGGGGCAGCACCAGTGAGAACAGCAGAGGCTGAACCAGGCACCAGAGACAGGGAAAAAGTTAAAAAACACCTTTGGTTTCTTTTGTCTCCCAGCAGTAAATCTGTTAACTGACTTCAGAGTTCCTGCTTATTCATGAGCTGTGGAAACTAGGTGGCTCAATTCCCTTAAAATCATGGCAAACTGCAGGGATATTTGGCTCCTGCCAGATCCTGTGGGCACTTGGAGTATGATCCAATCCATCCATCACAATAAACTGCCTTTCCCTTAACACACCAGCTTTTTGTCTACATGATCTCTACTCTGTGCTTGATACTGTGGGAGTTACTGTATTGCCACCAAGACAGCACCTTGGTCTCATTGCATGAGCAAAATGTGCTTGTCTGTGATTGCAGAAGACATGAGAAGGTTTTAGAATTGCCAATCAGCTCCAAATATCTCAAGATACATATCCTAGAGAAAGACTCAGCAAAAAAGATACACTGATCATGTTGAAATCTTTTGAAATTTAGGTTTGCAAATTGAGTGCAGCATACTACTATGATCAAGTGTTTTAGAGACTGGAATTGAACACTAGAAACAACAAAGAAATTGTATTTTCTTCTATAAGGGAACAAATCAATTTCAGAAAGGATATAGGGTGAGTGGTGGCATGAAGTTGTACATTAGTACTGATTAGCTCCTGTATTAATGTATGTCTGCTACAGAAAACATGGTCTTGGTATGGTACTACAATACCCAACATCAGGGGAAAGAAGAAAATATAAGGATGAAGTGTGTGCTTTGAATAAATCACCTAATGACATTTTACACTGTGATGTTTGTCTACAGAACACAACACAATGCTGTCCAAATAATGAGACTGTTCCTGGTTTTAAAAGCAGTGTAACTGTGAATGTGCAGCAGCCTGAGCCAATTTAAATGAGTCTGGCTCTTTCACTGCAGAGAACCACTCTACTGCCTTATAGTCAGTCTGACTTGGAACAAACTCCATGTTTTGCATTGTCTCTTAATGCTGCAGCAAATTCAGTATTGTCAGTGCTCAATTGTTTGAAAACCTATTTTTTAGTTCAAAGATCTTTTTATAAAAAATTGTTGTATATTGCCTAATTATATGTCAGCTTTTGATCAGTCCATTAACTGTTCAAAGTACCCGTCTGCTGTACTCATACTCTGACTTTGTAATAAACACTGTTTTGTTGCATTAAATCTCAGGGCATACTCTGTCTAATCTGTACTCAATAACAACGTGAAAACCTTAAGACTAGTTTACTTTTTACTTAATGCTTGTCAATTTTCTTTAATACAGATCCACCACAGATGAACAATGTCATGCCAACATCTCCTCTCCTTCCTCAGATGGCACATCAACACTCATATCCCAGCCTGGGACAGATCACAAACCCATATGAGCAGCAGCCCCCAGGCAAAGAACTTAACAAGTACGCGTCTCTAAAGGCAGTTGGTAAGTAAGCAATACACAACTTCTCTTTTAGTTCAGCATGTTGCAGTTGCTGGTGGCAGCTGACGTTCTGCCTCAAAGTTGAAAACAAGGTCTTGCTTATCTGGACTATTTCATGACAGAATTTCATATTGAATATCCCATGGTAGAATTTAATATTGAATAATAATATTAGTTGGAAATTCAATGAAAATTAAGAAGAGGACTGCAATTAAGGGATAAGAAACTTACATGCAATAACAAATGATGATATGATGTGAGCTCATACATGCACACAAAACCACCCTGCATCCTACAAGACATTTCCCAGCAAGTTTCACCTGTGTTGTACACAGAGTGTTCAGCCCCAGTTATTTATGCCCTGTGAGGAGCACCGAGTTGGACTTGATGGCCCCTGTGGATCCCTTCCAATCTGAGATATCCTATAATAGGCCTACATATGCATTGTATTGTGTATTTCCTAGAGCTTTCTACACAAATGAGATTTTTTGATTTGATTTAGACAGCCTGCTAAATACTTCCAAAAAGAGAGGGCACTCATGTAGTTCTGAAGTAAGAATTTTCACATTCCCTGCAAGATGTACATTAGTAGGTCACTAGAGGAATGTTCTGAGATCTTGTGATTTCAAACAATTAGTGCATGATAAAACTCCTAATAAAGATCCCAGTGGTGGCTTATTTCTGTGCCTGATTAATATAATTTTAAGTAAATGAGAGAATGTCCTCAAAGAAACAGATGTGTGAAGGGAAAAGTACAGTAGTGAGTAAAAGAATCAAAATAATTTTCATAGTGAATGTCCAAGCTTATAATAGTTTTCAGGGGCTGTAAATACCTGCTGCACACCCTGTGATGACAGAAAGCCCCTTCTAGGCAATAATACATTAAGAACTGGGGCAGGGGGTGTCTTTTCCCATTAACCCTTGCTTAGCTTTCACATATCCATGTTAACATATTTTCCCCATCAATTCAGAGTAATGCCACTGTCCATATTTCCTGATAAAGATACGTATCTAGAAACACAGCAGAACAGCTCAGAGCTTTCTGACTTAAGAATCAAGCATTCACCATGCCAGAAAAAATTTTCATCACTAACTGATAACCCTTTATCTGCACTTCAGGATACCAGACCTCTAAGAAAATGCACATCAAAGTCCCATCTTAAATAGTTGTTATACTTTAGCTTGTTGGTTATGTATCTTACAAGTGGCATTTTAAATCTGTTAATAAAAACAAGGGCTAATAGCTTTCTCCTGGGTTTTGAATACCAAGCAGTTTCACAATTCCATATTCTAAAAGTGCTACTGTGTAACGATGTGGTGATTGTCACAGATTAATGCAGTGATATTGAGCTTCTTTTTCAGATGTCAGTTTAGGTCAAGCCAATCATCAAAGCTGAAAGGAATTTAAGCATAACAAAATGAGAGATGAAACACACTAAGAAACGTCTCTCATGTGGCTAAGAGCCACTGAATGCACCTTTCAAAAAAAATTATGAAATTATGAAATAGATACTTGTGTGTCTGAGTACAAGTTTTTAAAGCAGCTAGATTATAACCATACCGTTAAATCAACCTTGAAAGATTGTGCACCTCATTCCCAGAAGTTGTATAATGCCTCTAAGAATTTAAAACTAAATTAAACATAACTTTCAGGAACATTTTCTTCCAGGGGAATTGCACCATCTTTCCATGGTTTCTCCCTATTCTTCCTATCCCTTCTCTCTTTTGTGCCCCTACAGACCTACTGGTATCAGGTCACATTAGCCAAGTTTTAGATATGGGTGAGTTTTCACAAGTACAAATGTGCTGCATTGTGAGAAGATTGCATCTTCTCAGTAAAAAACAAGGGAGATTTTGAAACTGTTACACATTCACACCTTCTCTCTGTACTTAGGGAAGGAGAACTAAATAATACAGTGAGTTTTCAACCATTTTCAGACAGTTAAGGCCCTGATTTCTCCCAAGAGGATACCTCCTGAGTGCATCCTAAGGTGACAAAGAGGTTTTTCCATTATCCTAGCCAGACCTAGGCCTGTAATCACACTGACATCTGTTGGGACTGGGATAGCTATTACTATGGTGTTGGCAAAGAGAAGCAGGAAGGGCCTTTGTATGGGATCATGGAGATATTTATTTACCTCTCCAGACTGCAGGGTTCATGTTGGATTTAAGAGAGCTCTGACATCAAACCCACCCAAAATCAACCCCACCTATACTAATTTAAGCTGACAACATCTTTTGAACAACCAGACATGGACTGTGTTCACCCTGACCTCGTGTCACAAGGCAAAGGCACTTTTTACCTGCCAGCATTCAGACTTGTATTTATGGACCCCCACAGCAGGTTAATGAATGTTTGTAGTCCATTCCCTTTTACATTCATTGATAGTGGCTTGAGGGTGCATTCATTCGCCACAAGAGAAACTTAGTAAGGGATGTGTTCTATATTTCTCCATGCATTTGAGGCAAAATATATTCATTTAATTGCTCCTTACTCTGCATGATCTCATTGTTTGTGTGTAGTTCACTGTGTTTAACATTTTTCTTTAATAAGGGATTGGAGGAAGAAGCATTTCTAAGGCTTTGTAGCAACTGTAGCTATGGTAGATTAATATCCTTCATTAGAATGTGGCCATAAGTGGTAAGAACTTTGGATAACTAAAAAAGTGAAGATTTACCAGAGGCTGTATTAAATTAATTTTTACACAGCTGCTTTCTTCTGAACTACAGATGTCCTAAAAATTTGGCTAATTTTAGAAGTGAGCTACTCATTCCTCAGTGACTGCTGTGAAAATTCAGTTTATGGAAAAGTAGTGAATCACATCAAATCTCTGTTTTGATCATGTTCAGGTTCTCCATTAACTTCAGTAAAGGTTCAAGTGCTTGTGAAAACAAGAGACAACAGTGGCCTTGCTATTAATTTGCATTGTGCTACTGAGTAAGAATGACCCATACCTTGGTAAAGAGAGCAAGCTGATCCCCAGGAAGCCACTTCAAAGCTACACCTGATACTCCAAGTGAGAGAGCTTAGCAGAGTGTCATTGGACACGGGACTGTTCATGCATGTGTGCAGTGCAACATGTGCATTGCAGCATCTGATTAGGCACCACAGGGGAGAAGAGAGTTGAAAAGTCTGTTGTGGATGTATTTTATTAAAAAAGCTAAGTATTTTTATCTGAACCAGCTCAAAGTGCACAACTAAACCCTTTTACACTCAAGGGAAGAGGATGTTTTTCTCGTTTCTTGTTAGAAACTCCCTTATTTGTTGCAGCCTCCAGAATTCCTGAAGTACTTACCATGGCTGTCAAATGGTCATTTGGCTGACCAAATTCACCTTTTCCCCTGACTGCCTGCTGGCATTTACATCTTTGAATAATGTGAGGATATTCTGTGCCTATTTTGTTTTCTCAGATGAGTGTCTGGAGTACAGCAATGTACTGGTGAGTTGAAATGTGCTTACTGTTTTCCTCACTACACTAAAATTTTACTATCCTTCTACCTTGGCACACACACCACCAGGGAATAATCAGCAGGAGACAGAGGACCACTTGTAAATGAGATAGAGGACACATATTTCCTCAACAAATAGATAAGAAATTTACTTCCTGAAATCTCTAGTCCAGCTGGCTGGCTGATCTGAATTTTTGTTAGATACACTCTGTACATCCATTATTTTTCCATTTTCAACCCTCAGAATCTCTTTTCAATGGTGCTAAATTTCTTCCACCTCAGAATGTGAAAGACTGAGGGAAAAGGGTTAACAAGCTCCAAGACCAGTACCAATCCCAGCAGAAGTGGTCATTGAATGCCATGGCAATAAACAGCCGGCATTTAGAAATTACAATTTTTTGTCACCTAAGACTACATGATCCTGGTTTCCTTCAGTGTTTTTAAAGTGTTTAATTATTTGTGTGAAAAGTACAGAAAGAGGTTTTTCTGCATAAATTAATCTTATTTCCAGTTTATTAACCATGTTTTTACTCCATGCTTAAATGGTTGTTGCTCACTTAAGCAATACTGACATATGCCCAAAGCTACAAGTGGATGAAGATCTTGTAGTTGAACACCTTCATGAAATTCAAGTCCCAGGACATACAAAGGTAGCTCATCACAAATTTTTATGCACATCATTTGGACATTCATTTGAAAAGCATGAACTGTCCAACTTCAAATTCCACTCTGCTAAGCTGTAAGAGCTGTAGTTCATCCCATTGCTTAAGAGTTTCCTAGAGTTCAAACTGACCTCATTATTCTGAGTTATTATTTATTTATTCAGTCACACTGTTCTGCAAGCCTGGCTCAGTAACAGTTAACTTTCTTTCCTGGATTTCAGGGAGTGCAAAGTCACTAAATACATTTAGACCTTCTTGCAGAAATGAAAAAACACCCCAAACCTAGCTTTTAAATCCCTAGAAGACTGGGAAAATGATCACTCAACTGCTGAAGAGGTGCACAGATAAGCAAGGAAAAACTGAGAAAACAAATATTTCTACAGTTTAACATGATTTTCTATTTATTTCATAATTTTTTGTTTTCCCTCCACACTCATGCACAAACACACAAACATTTGAGCAACTGACTGGACATTGTCAAGGAAAAAAAAATGCAAAGGACAGAATTACCTCCTGAAACAAAGACCCAGAAAGCCTTCCCTGATGCTGGGAGTTGTTAGTCTCCTGTGGAATTAAATCAAATCTAATTGATTTGATATAGTGAAGCTAGGAGGATATAATTGGCAGCTGACCCACCGTCACACCACTGAGTCTACAGCTCCCAGCATTTCTTGAAGCTGCACAGTTC
Organism: Certhia americana; assembly: GCA_018697195.1. Lineage (NCBI taxonomy): Eukaryota > Metazoa > Chordata > Aves > Passeriformes > Certhiidae > Certhia > Certhia americana. The sequence goes on from CM031870.1 coordinate 8,722,999, forward strand.
TTTGATCCCTGGGGAAGCATTAGACAGTGATCCATCTCTGCCTGCAGTTGCAAAATTGCAAAGTTAGATTCTGCAAACATGACACTCATAGAATAAATATCTCCTGGTTAGGTCCCTGTAGAAAGGAGTGTGGCCACAAGTGTGCCAAGGCACCAGGCAACAAATTCCCCCAGAAAGGTGCAACATATGAGCAAACTGACCTGATCCTGTGTCTTCTGCTTACAGACAAGGATCCAAAGGGAAGATCACCCTATGGTTATCTCTAGGCTCTTATCTTTGAACCATCTTCTTGTCTGATGGGAAATTTGTTGCTGCCTTGTCCTGAGCTTCAGACCTTCTGTTCTCAGAGAAAAGACAGTAACTCTGTGCTGGTACAAGATCTGTACAATGAGACTCTGTACCATTCCCTGTAGTTCATTGTGCTCTGACCTGGAAGCACTGAAATTGGAAAAATGGAAATGTGCAACGTATATGCCAATGCATTCACAGGGTTGATACAGTCCACTTTTAGAAAAAGAACTGCAAATTAATTTGACACAGTATGTTTTTATTAATTTACTATACAAACCACACTGTTACACTGAGGTAAATATTCATGTTTTTTTGGAAGGCTTAAAGAGAAATTGTGCTTTCTTTTCAAAGACAAAAAAAAATTCATTTACCACTTCCATAAGCACTTGCACAAAGATTGATCCAAAAGAAAACTGGGACATAGGAGTATCTCACTGGATTTAACACCATGAGAAACTGACCGGGAAACACAGATTAAAGCATCACTTATAACAACCAGAGGGTGATTCACATAATGATTTCATATATCCAGAGGTTTGTGCTGTGTCAAAAATACTGATTGACTAGGCAATCTGCCCAACTCAACACTGGAGCTATGGATCTGGCTCAAGGAAGTGTAACATAAAAGCGGGGTATCTTTTTATTATTATTTACTTAGCCCAGTGTGGCCAGAGAATTTGAAGCTTTTGAATGTTCTTTTGTTAGGGAAGTCTTTCATATTTTAATCCTTGCTTCTACTTCAGGTGCAAGAGAAAAGCCAAGCAGCACTCAGGAGCAAGCTTTGCTTTACCAATCACCCTGCCAGCACCTTTCCTCAGCCTTCCCATTCTCGAGCCAGAGGAAGTGGAGCATCACTTGTTTCACTCATGTCTTCTGATGAGACCCAGCAAATGTCACAGTCTGTCCAATGCATTCAGATGAAATTACAAGACCTTTTCTTGCTTCTACTAGATAATTTATATATTTTCTCTGTTATTTATGCAATGGGCTTCAGATAGTCACAGACGCACTACCATAGGTAAATATAAAATGCTTAGACATTCTTGATCAAAATATTTTCTTGTTTTATAATCCAGAACACTCATTCTTTCTTCCAGTGAAGTAGTCATATTTTAATTATAAATATGGCTTTCATACATAGCCTTAGTATCTTGAGCTTAATCTCCCACTTTGCCGACATTCTTTTTTTGCTTTTTAAAAAACAACTGTAAAATCTACAGGAGGATGTTCTTTCTGAGACTGGGGAATTGTGCTCTAAGCAATAAGACTTCCAAGCAGCTATTGCCCATTCCATCCTTTACAAAACAGACGGATTTGTGGACTTTGGGGATATGTTGGTCTTGGCAGAAAGGACATCATGACAGGTGGAAGGAAACTGCAAATAGTCCTTCTTTTACAAGAAACAGCTTTAGGACCAGAATAAGATTCTCTTAAACACTGCCATCAATGTTGGCTCATTTCTTAGACTTCAGCTACACACTGAACTTGGGAAAGAAAGGAAATCTGACCTTGAGGTGTATTTAGTTTAGGTTTAAACTTTAAACTTTAGTTCTGTTGGTTGGACTCACACCTTGTGAATTTGGTTTTCCTGGATTTGGTCCACTTCCTGGTTTCGTAATGGCTGAATATTTGTAAGAATTTATTAAATCTTAACCTATTTTTCACGACAAAAGTGCAAATTTAAAACTGTGCATCCTAATTCGTGTTATTGACATGTATGCTCCCTACCACAGAGAAACAGCCTTTTTTTATTCTCAGCACATTAAAATAGTGAAAAAAAATCTTTGCCAATCATTCATAAAAGTTCAGCTTATAAACACCACTCCATATTCCATCAGTTATGCACCATAAAAACTCACACCTGGTTCATTCGCTGGAAAATAATTGATTCTAAAAATCCTTATTATGTAATAATAAAAATTAAACAAAAAGTTATTTTTCATTTTTATGAGACATAATGGAGAGATCTAAAATAAGAGTACCAGAAACCCAACTGACTGCTAGACAATGGGGGTTTAGCTGTCTTTTCCTTGTCTTTTGGCCTTGAAGACAGTGTCTTCAGAGGAAACGAGCTTACAGTAACCAGGTTTATTTCCATGCACTGAGATCAGTGGTGGCCTCAGGAAGAAAACAAGTCAATCTAAATCAAATATGGGTTATTCTAACCTATTTCTATAGCATGCTGATGAATTATGCATGAGGATTTTTTTACACGTTAAGTGATGAAGACATGAGTGAAACTTTATGCTCAGCCAATAAAAACAAGGCTCAGCTCACGCAATGACAAAGCCTACCAATGCTGAGCATTTTCATTTTCAGCCCTTCCTAAACATCCCTCTCTGTAACTGTTTTGTTTTCCAATATAAACATACTTCTCATTCCACAATGTAAATTTTTTAATCAATTAAGTAAGTATAGAGATTGATCATAAAGATATGAAAAACAACTGTGAATACTTGCAGATAAATAACAACACTGTGGGATCCCAACTGAAATCTAAATTTAATCTGAAGTGCAGCTTTTAACTGTTCCCACCATGGAGCCTACACATTGCACTGCTTGCTCTTAACATACTCGATCCATTTTTCCCTCTGGACTATTAGTTTGTAGGTAATGTATGGCAACATTTTTGCAGGAAGTTTCATATCTGTGTTCAACATATGATATCATGTTTTAAGACTTTTCAACTTTGTACATCAATATATGGCAAATGTAGAGTACAATGTTCTTTAGGATTACCCATGAACACAAAAGATAGTAAGACAACTGGTAGGAATGTATTCCTTATTAACACTGTCATACAAATAGCAGCAAATATCTGTCTGTTTTAGTTCTGAAAAGGGGACTCTAGAGACAGTAAATGTGTTTTTAAGAAATTGCACAGATAAAAGTCACAGAGACCATTGATTTATTCCTACACATTCATACTATAATAACAAAGTGCTTGAAGCATGGAGGGAAGAAGAGCAGTAACATGATTTGCCATGTACAAATATTATCTGCATAAGTCCTTCCCTAACAGCTTATTTGAAGAATGGTAAGGGGAAAAGAGAAGCTGAAAAAAAACCCTGATATGTAGTAGTTATGATACTACGTCATAAAAAAAGTAAAAATCACCACAAAGGTACCGTTTGGTTCCATTCTAAGGAAAATATGAAGTACAACAGATAGTTTTTGTAGTGGCAACATTTGCAAAGTTTTCTAGGCTACATAGGGTTCTACTTTGGAGAGCAGCCAGGGCCCTGCCACAAGGTAGGAGGCAGAACTGTAGCTCAGCACTGCTGCTGCTCATTTTTGCCAGCAATTGATATTAGTTCTATTGATTGCAATTGATTGTAGTTCCCAGGGAAAAAGATAGAGCGGAGCTGCACACTCCTTTGTGGCTGCAGTCTGGTGTGTCACTATCAACTATTCATGGCAAGGAGCTTCATTTCCAGTTCCTCCTGGGCTGGCTGTCAGTCACTGATGCTGCTGCCTTACACGAGGTTTCTGTTCAGAGCAGCCACGACTATTGCTCTGCCTTGGACTTGGACCAAGCTGCAGGAAAACCTGAAGAAATTTATTTTCTTCTGACAGGGAAGGCTGGAGAATTGCCAGGGAACACGAGTTCATCTCAATTTGACACACATCTTTGGTCTGGAAACCTCTGCAACTATGCTCGAGAGTTTTATGATACAAATGCCATAGAGTCCAAAAAGAGTGAGACAGGAAAAGAAGAAAAGAAGAAGAAAAATCCAGAACTCAATATGTATACGTATAGCTATGATTTTTTTTTTTTTTTTTCCTCCTGAGAAAAGAGTAGAAAAAGATAACTTTCTAATAGAAACAACTTATGCCTGAACTATTTTGGGGAAAAACATCAACTTGAATCCAGAACAATTGCAAAAAATCTGTTCAAATTAAAGAAGTTAAGAAATAGATCAAATAAATTAGATAAAAAATAGCTATTACATCACTGGGACTTTTTTTCATTTAACCAGTACAATTCAAAAAGCCTGCAGGCCTTTCTTCATGCTGAGAAATAATAGTGTAAATCTAGTATGATAGCAGTTGCAAAGCAAAAAAATGCAAGTTCTTTTCAACACTAAAACCATCTTAACCACTAAACATCTTAATTGCCTGTTCATACTCTGAATTTGGTTCTCATGCAGCTTCCTATGTCATCACATCTGGTACTTGCAACTCATCTGCAGCTGATTAAGACATATGTGTAAGAGTTATATCTAGCAGTATACTAAACCAAAGAAAAATATCAATCAAAAGTACTAAAATCAAAAACATAATTGAGCATACAGAACACCAGCAGCGATGTGTGAAAAGAAAATTCAATTATGTTCATGCTAAGAACAGTAATGACCAATAAATGTGGCCAGAAATAGCAAAGCTTTTTCAGTCAACATTAGATAAGGTAAATTGAGACCCAAAGGAAAACCAAATAGGCTTTTTTTTGATGCTAAATCCCCCTGCAGAACAGGGTGAACTCTGTTCTGCCATGCCCACGTCCCCTCTATGTGCAGCAGCCAGTGAAGTCCTCTGTGTGCAGCCCCCCAGGAGAAAAACAGCCCTGAGCAGGCTGCTGGAACCCCTGGCTGCAGTAGCAGAGCTCTGGGTGCTCAGCACTGCACACTGCTCCTGAAAATGCAGAGGGAGCAGTCCCTGCAATCCTGAGGAGGCTCTGCCCTTAAACAAAAGAAGGTTTTCACTAACCAAAAAGGTTACAAACAATTTCATATTATTGTTGATGTATGGAAGTGTTGCAAAACTTCTGAAACAATCAGATTTATCCTCAGAAGCATTAAAAACCACCCATTGAAAAAGCAAGCAAGATTACCAGAGGAAGAAGTGGAAGAAGCCTGTTATGCAAATCTCCTAAGAGATAACCTCTTTGGCTTTGGAGAGCAGTTTCAGAAAGAAAGCCAAACCTTCCTTTCCTAAATCAGTTTATGCTGCAGTCATGCTTTATTCCAAAGTTAAGCATGACATCATGACTCTTTAGGTAGTTTCTATTTCAAATGGCAAGTTCTCATACCATATATAAGATTTCCAGTAAAAAAAAAAAAAATGCTTAAATGAGATAAAACTAAACACATATTTCACCATAGAAGTTTTCATTTGCCATAGTAAATCCATGAAAGCCACAAGCTTAGAGGCTTTTAGGAAAAAAAAATTAAAACCAGGTTTACAGTTGCAGGGCAGCCACTGGCTGCATTCTTAAAGAAAAGTCAGATTTTAATACATAATTGTCTTACAATTTTTTTATTGTGTATATATTAATATATATATATATTTTTTTAATATATATATTATATATATATTAAAAAATAATTCTCGTTTACAATTTCATCCCCTGGATAAAGAATAGAATTCGTGCTCTTACTTCCTTCTAAAATTTATGATGCATTGTTATGATACTGAACCAGCAGTTTATTAGCATGTTGGTACTTGAATTTAAAATATGAAACCATTTGCGATACAGCCAAGCAGTGTGATCTTTGTCTATCTGCATGCAACAGATTTCAGTTTTCCTGAAAAAAATTGCAATTATAATGTTAATTTAAAATGAATCAGCCACAATTTTTTTCCAGGTTGACAGAGCCTATACTCTGGTTATTCAGAAAAAGTCTTGTTTTTCTTATACTGGTTAGATTCAAGTATTTATATACCATTGGTCCTTAGGTTAGGCAGAATGTGTGTGTGTCTGGAGTATTTTGATCAAAACCAAATTACAATATCACTGCAGTACTTTGCAAAATAGAATCATAAATATTGCAATTTAATGCTATGTAAATTGATACAGGCAGGTATACAAAGCTCAGGTGGAAAATCTGTTTTACATGTCAAAGAAGAAACCTGCTTAAACTCACACAGTAAATAAACATTTGGAAAAAGAGAAAGATAAAACCAGATTTTGCAGTGGTGTGCTTATTGACACACTGTCAGAAGACAGGCACTTCTGCTCCCTAACCTGTGGCTACTCTTATGTTCCAGGGAATGGCAGACCCCGTGAACCACACATCCTATCTGATGCCTTAGTATTTAATCAAAAATTGTCTCTGTTCCCAGCCAGGCAGCAGAATTTGCTCGAGGGGTTAAAGAGCGTTGCTGAGACTGGAGGCTTCGCTTACCCAGTCTAATTATTAATCCTAAACCATTCTTAATGTGTCTCAAACCTCAGAAATATTCTGGCCTTCTCAGCCTCTCATAAACAGTCAGTTTATGAAAGGGATGAAAAAAAATCAAAAGAAGAGATGTTTGGCCCTACATATTTATCTTTTTCATGTCTTATATCCTGAAATGATTTTATTTCGCTGGGAAAGCAGAATGTAGCATTGTGTCTGGAGGTGGACAAGCTCTTTTCAAACAATGTCTGAGAAGAAAAGATTGATATGGTTTGTCTTTTCATGCTTGGTCTCTCTCCATATCACTGTTAGAAATCAATAAATAGACGAAGTGGTAAAGGGGGTCAGTAGAGGAATAACACTGAGCAACAAAAAGTAGGTTCTACAAAACTTTTGTGGACTTCTAAGTGTTTTTCTTTACCTCTATCAATAGCTGGAAATAACCATGGGGAAGAACCTAAAGACATAAAGTACTCTTCATTTTCAGATTTTGTTGAACAAAGCCAAAATGGTATTAGAAGAAAACCAAATATTTAGCACAGAAATCAATACAGGCCACAGGCTGAATTCTGAGTTTTCAAAACTCAATGCAAGAAGGAGAAGGGGGTTGCAAAAATGATTTTAAATGGCATTTGCTCTTTCTTGAAATTTAGTATTGTTTAAAATTGCCTCAACTTGTACAGAGCCACCCCAGTGCCTATGAAATGAGAACAGTGACCAACCATGAAATAATCACACTCTCTCCTCTTAGCCACAGACAGATCTCTCAAATCATCCTGCTTATTCATCATTCTACCAACAGAATCCTGTCTAGCTAAAACTTCCCCATGCACTAATATGCACTTCATATTATGTAGAGCAAATTCTTCTATGATCCATGAGAGATGGTTAGTCCCTTAATTCAAAACACAGGTCATTAGTTGTTTTACTGTATGGAACACATTTTTCTATTAATTTATTGGATCCAATTCATACCTAGGGGCAGGTAACATAACATCTATCTGTCTGAGTTCTTTTCCTCACCCACAAATAAACTTGTGCTAGTGTAAAAATTATACTTCTGTGATTTTCAAATTAAATCCTGCAAAAACTCTCATACAGAGCTGGTTTATGTCCTGGAAGATTCTGATCATGATTCTATGATTCAATTGTCTTAAATGCTAGCTTGGAAAGGCAAATGAATAACCAGTCACACATTCAGAAAGGATCAACACCATCACGAGAGGCAGCAGCCCAGTATTTCCCTGGACAAAATGCTCAAGTTGTCCCTGAGTCAGGATTCATTACTCTTCTGTCTTTCCTTGAATTTTCACTTCCATTACTTAGAGAAATATGTTTCCCACAGCTTCAGGTAATGACACAATAGTCTCAGCAAACTCAGGGCTGTGGAAGCAAAGCCTTGTTACAAACTGCTGTATATTAACATAGAGACAGCCTCACAGACAAACCTCCCACAAACAGGCACTCATTTCAGCTGTAATCTGATGTGTCACTATAGCAATTCCTTTGCTCACTTGTCCTCAGCACTTTCCACTGGCCTGCTTTCTGCATCTCTAGGTCTTCATTTGAAATACAGTCTTTTTTGTTAGAAAGACCTGCTTTTAACGAACTTGTTCTTAAAATACGTTCAAATAAGAAACAATTCTGTAAACATCTTGTGAGAAACAACGTCCCTACATATTTTATAGCTTCTGACTGTGACTGTAAAGTCACACAGAAGTTTTGATTTGGGGTTTTGTTTTGTTTTTTGGTGTCTTTAGAGCTTTTTAAAAAGCTCATTCCTTTGTGGATTCTCTTCTCTCACTTCAGAGGCTTCTTCCCACTTCTTGGTGCTTATTTTCACAAAAACTATAGGACAGAATTGTCTTTCAGTATTCTACATTCTCCCACTGCTCTTAGAAGTGGTGTGAGTACTCAGAGCCACGTTATGGACCCACAGAGATAGCAGCATTGTTAGTAAGGAAAAGAGTTTAAATTCCCTGTAATGTTTTATAAGAAGTAGAAAGCATTCACAATGGGAAGGCATGGGCACACAACTCTCTGCCATGAGTACTTAAACAGTGATATTGAAGACTACTTAAGTTGGGGAGCAGAACATTATATAAATTCAGGGCGACTTCTCAAATATTTATATTCAAATAAGTTCACTGAAAAATTCTGGCCCTTTGGCAGCCACAAGGATTTTTGCCACTGATATTCAAAAAAACATATTTTCATCCATGGTAAGAGACTCACTGGTTTCCATGCTTTCGTTACACAACTATGGATTATGAAGATTCCACATCATGCCAGGTTCGCACTTAATGTTGGAAAAAAATAACATTTCTACAGTATTTTTCCAGATGAGCAGTAAAACTAACTAAATTTAAGGGGGCAGTACTTTATAGAAGTAAAAGCCTTACAGAAATATTGAAACTAAGAACATTTTTATAATTAGCTACCAAGAAAAAGAACACAATATCATTCAGAATTAAAGCACTTCTATTATTATTTGACAATGTAGCAATTATTATTCTTTACCTCTTTTTCAAACACAACAGTGATATCTTTAATGATTTAAAATTCAATTATTTTTACTGGTCAAGATACAGAAGCCAATGCAAAATACTCTTCTACAGCACTTTTCATCCAAAATCTCAGAATATTCTACAAACAGCAATTCAACTTCCTAACTGAACTACCGCCTCCAGTGTGTTAGCAGATCATTTTACAGCAAGTGAAACCAAGGCAGAGGGAAGTTGAGTCATGTACCTAAGGCCACATAACAAATACATCCTCTAACTCTAAAAGATCTCCTTGGATGTTTAAAGCCCACAAAATATTTTAGGGTCTGCTTAAGAAGAAGAAGAAAAAAACTCAGATTCACAGTTGATTTTTAAAGCAGTTGGCTTCAGGATACTATTAATATGTTTTTCTTGGTAGGAAATTTGTTACAAAACTGTGCTCAAAATACTACTGTCCCGAATCTTCTCTGCTTTGAAAATGAAAAGACAAAAAAGCAATGTTTTTACACTGTAGCATCATCAGGTGTCTCACACAGGACACAGCCCACTGCTATTATATCTGCGTGAAAGAACAAGGACAGCACTGAGAGGTGCCAATGCCCTCTTGAACAAATGAGCAATTCAGTTTTATCATGGCTGGTTTTGCTCGTATCTGCTACAAGGGTACCTCCTCCCCCACATTTTTGGTACTTGTGCCTAGGTGAACACCTGCACATGAAAGCAGAGAGAAAACAGGATTAAGGGAGGTTAAAATGTTCAAAAAAGGGGTGTCTTTCACTGCCTGCACTGAGCTCTGAGGCACAGGGAAGAGTTCTCAGGCAAAGCCTGCAAAGCATTACTTGATCAGGACAAAAACAAACAGCAGCTCTACCACAGTAGCACTGCCATAGAACACGAAATCAGCCACCTGGGAGCTGTTTGCCAGCTTTCTGATTGACTTTGCTCATGAGGATTTAGAGTTCACATCCTGGGTTTTTCTCTTAAAGCCCAGAGAACAGTTGAGAAGTCCCTAGGAAGGGGCGATGGGCTATACTAGTTAAAGCAATTTTAATGGAACCAAATTTATGGATTTAATTATTTCACTTTCTGTGGGGTTTTCCATAAGAAACGGAGTTGAAAATCTGACATTACGACATGGCATAAACAACAGCAAAACCAGCTTCAGACATGTCAGAGGCACAGTCCTTGTGAGGCTGACTTCTTCCTCCCTGTTTAAACAGTGAAGGCCTTCTTCATATACAACAAAAAGAAAATTTACTCTTCTGTAGGAAGAAGTAATCCCTTGTGTGATTGGAGATCTGCATAGCATATTTAATGCCTGATAAAATTCAGAGACCCAGGACCATTGCAGCGGGAAAAGGTGCAAGTGAGAAAAAATTAACAGAAACTGATGACATAGCTTGAGTTTGTTGTGCCTCAAAGAGAAAAATGGCAGGAAAAGACAGGCAATAAAAATATCTGCAATTTTTGGTCATTATTTACATAGCTGCATCATCACTGCTATTTCTAGAAAGAGAAGTCATGTTTTACTTTACAGCTGGCTAAAGATCTTGGCTAAAGAAGAAAAATTGCTGCAGCATAACTAAGATAAAATTAAAACTACAAACACACATTTACTCGAGTCTTATGTTAGATTAGCTAAATTTTTGCTTTTTGTATGCAAATTAAACTAATTTAAATATGAAACAGGCACACAAATTTATCTCTATTAAAAGCTGGACATAATTAACTGTGCTGAATTTAAATTATATAAGCTAGTGTGACTTTTCATAAATAGACAAAGTCTAAGTCATACGACATGGAATATCACTCCCTTAACAGCTGGCCTGCAGTGCCTTTGATGTAAAAATTTATAAAAATGAATACCTGTGTGAATATTCACAGTGCCTTTTCTGCAACCTTTTTTTTTCAAATATTGATAACAGATTAATGAGATAATAGTAATGCAAATGCATTTCCACCCTGTTTTTATTCATAATGGTTCTGTGACAGTCAGAGAATATTAACAAATTAAAAGGACCAGCCACATGTAGAACTGGAAACAGCTGTTTCAGGGAGAAATGGGTACAACTTCTTCATTATTCAGATTACAGTTCTCTAAATGAAACAACTCACTCCAAAATCAAAGCAGAAATTGTCACAGACTCTCTTCATAACATGACATGTGTATCAACAATTGCAACTGCACACCCTGGGATGAAATGAGAGCAGGCCATTATCTACATTCTGTGTTTTGTTTCAAGCAGAAGACACCTGTATGCTATAGAAAAGCATTCACTCAGTGACTGAAAAAGGAATCAGATGGAGTTGGCTAAAACACACAAAGCCCAATTTGACAGCACAGAAGGGAGTAATTTTAGTCCATTGAAGAGGAAACACCTCTTTAATGGCAAAATTAAAGATGTAAGAGCAAAGTTGCAAAGTCATTTATACAAAAAATATAATGAGATAATAAAGGCAACTGCTCATTGTGATATTCCTCCCTGTTGAGGGGCCAGGACAAAGGGGATACACAACTGAAGCCTGACCTTGAAGATCAATATGATGGTCCTGGAAATTTCCCTGCCTTGCTTTAAAATCCAGTTCAGAACTAGAGACGGGGAGAAAATTCAAAGTGCAACAAAGCGTCCTAGGAATACTTAGCGAGAGCAAAAGAAGGAAGCTACACTAAAAAACAGAGCAGGGAATTAAAAACCTCATGAAGGCAAGAGGAGCTGAGCTGTACAGACAGCTACATATACCAGACTTCTGCAGAGAAGCCTTACATGGCATGGCTTTAAGGAAAATGGATGGATCCAGCCAGGGCGCAGCAGAATTGAAATCCAGGCTGACACAATATATATTCCAAGCACACCACTGCTGATTAACACAGTGCCAGTTGATCTACGTATTTGGCACTATCTAAATGAGCATCTAAATTTTTGAAGGGGGAAAATAAACACTCTTTACCAAAAGGAAAGATCTTAAAAAATTAAATATGGTTAAGCTTCCCTTAAATCTCAGTCTCAAAATTGAAATGACTTGCTGGAATGCTGCAGAATGCCTTTAGCTTCCTAAGCATGGTTCATACCTTCAAGCAAATAAATGCCAGAAATAGCAACAAACTTGAGCAAAAGCGTGCACTGGAAGACACTTGCCTATGAAATCACAGAGGGCAAAATCCTGATTTGAGAACTGCAATGCAGTATTTGTTGGCAGGGTTGTTGCTGTATTTCATAGTGGCACTGACCCCAGAAAATGGTGACAGAACCAGGAATTTAGGATTTTTATGGTCTGTAAAATCACAGGGTAAATACCCACCTTCAACAACCCAAAATATTTTCAGCCCCATAAAGCATTAGTGAACTTCCAACCATTAGGAGAACATATCCTATCCTTAATATTGACCTAAGGCATTACTGAACAAAAACGGGTCCACCTCATCACACACCAAATCTTACAGCTGGCTGGGTGAAACACTCATGAGTCACTTTGTGTTTAAAGCGATGTGCTCTCACACTGCAATGCTGTTGTAATCCCTTTAGGACAGGAGAAAACTACACAATGCAACCCAAGATGCCGCAGAATTCCCAGGAAACCCTGTGTGCTTCTGTAGACATCCTGTATTTCCTGTGCTATGTGCCATGAACAGTGATGAGATTCATAGGACTTCTCCCCATAATGTAAATGTCAGCACAACCTGAGTGATTTGGGGCAGGGGCAGTCTGTTCTTCAAGGGCAACTGGGTTTTGTCTGCATGTATGAAAGCTTGGCACAATTGCATCCAAAACTCAGCTCCAGAGCAAAAATAAGGTCCCGGAGGTGGAGTGGATTTCTCTTACTGATGTACCTGTAAATGTTCTGGTCTGGAGATGGAACTGTGTAAGACATCCTGTAAACTGTTTACCGTTTTTCTTGTTTCCAACTGATTCTTTTTGTCCTCTCCCCCTTTTTACCCGAAATAGCTGACAAAGTCAACGATGACTTCTACACCAAGCGCCGACACCTGGCCGAGCTGGCTGCCAAGGGGAGCTTGCCCCTCCACCCAGTGCGCCTGGACGAGGAGAGGGCCTACACCATCGACAGTGGGCTCACCAGGCAGAATGGGAAATCCAGGATGGGGAAGATACACACACACTCCCTGGGCTACAACTCCCACTACAAGACCTGGGATCCCAATGACCCATCCCTGAGGCGGCAAGCGTTCACAAACAAGGGCAAGCATGGCATGGGTGACCCAACGCTAAGTGACCCACTGACCACTCGGAGCCAGCACTACTTGGGCCCACAGCCATACTTCATAACCAACAGCAAGACAGAAGTAACTGTTTGAGTTTGCTTTTTTCTCTCTTTTTTTTTTTTTAATTAAATTCTTTGAAAAACACATGCAAATGTATACACAACACAAACACTCAACCAAAAGGGGAAAAAAAACCCAACAACAAAAAAAAAAAACCAACAGAAAAGAAGAGGAAACAGAAGGAAGGAACTTCCACCTGGACACTCTTGGTATCCAGCCAGCTGTAGGCCGAAGAGTGGGTTAATACCATTCAGCAATACACAGTGAAGGTTGAATTATAAACTTCATTTGTATTTCACATTGGAACACAAACCCTTGTGACTAAATTTTTTACTTGAAACTAAAATCCATGATGAGAAGTAGCACAATCTAGTGAAATTTTATGTCTGCTTAAACATTTACACTATGTCGCTGCCTTGAGACAGAGGAAGAGAAAGAGAACAATATACTGTAATATATTATTTCAGAGAGGAATTTTGTATAAAACCTATTAATAATCACTAGACCTGTGAAAAACCAAGAGCAAACATCTTGGTACCATCCCTAACATCTATTATTGTACTTTCACATCATCCTATAGAGAACGCAAAAAATATATCTACAATAATGGACAAAAACACTTTCACAAGGAATAAATGAAGACTGTTATGATTAAGAGCATATGGGACATTTCTGGCTGGTAGAGAATTCTTTGGGATGATTACAGTAGAAGATTTCATCTCAGTTTACTTTGTTTCATTTAAAATTTTTGGGAACCTCCAAGATAAGGTGAGACACTTCATATGACGCAGAAAGCTGCTGGGGGAAAAAGGGCATCAGAATATTGCCTCTCAGTCCTCGTGTTTTCAGGCAGATGGTAACAATTCTCACTTTGCAGACTGTCAGGATTTTTTCTTCACTTAAATGTTTTGCCTATCTTCAACTGCTTCAGACTGAAATTAAGCGTGGGTGGTGCCTTTACTGTATTACTGTTGTTCAATGACAGTCTTGTTCTTCGAAGTGACCCCTCTCTCTGTTCCTTTAAGCTATTTCCTCATGTTTTGCTAAGGATGACAAAAGTTCTCTCCTGCTTATTCTCTTCTGTTTTGAAAGGAAACTGAACTACATCTCCATGCAGTGGTTGCACAGTCAACAACTAGTTGCTACTAACAACTAGTTAGTCCCTTCATTTTCCCAGTTTCAACTTTTCCCCTCTAGTCTCTCATTTTGTATTTGCTTTTAGCCATGGTATTTCTCTGTAGTTTAAGTAAATGTTATCTGGTATATTGTCTCTATCGTTTGGCTTTTTATAGTGGTGTTCCCTCTTGGTGGGCTGTGCGCTGGAAGAGGCTGGTCCAGCCTCAAACATCAGAGGTCTGGGGTAAAACTAAACAAACAATTGGACTCACAGTCTTGACTGTGGTTCTGATGAGCAGTATGCCTTGTCTGTATGAGTAAAACCACTCTTGAACTGAGGAGTGGTAGCAAACTCACAGTCTGGGGCCTGTAAAGGCTTCAGCACATCCACAAAGAGACAGAGTTGGGATGGGATGGCAGGCAATGCATTCAGTCTTTTAGTAAATTCCTGCTCCTTCCCCAACACAAGTTACTTTGCTAAATCCCAGCTAGCTGTCCTACTACAGCTGCATTCTCACCAGCTGTCAATTCTTCAGGAGAATTGGTCTGGAAGAGTACTCTCTCTGGGAGGAATGAGAATTGTTTTGTTGTAAGAATTAGAAGTGGAATTTCTTACTGTACTCAGCTGACTGTCAGTGCTTTTGTTTAGTCAAGGGTGCAAGGGCTAAGATTTTGAAACCTGGTTAAATGGAGATACCCTTTCTTTTAGCTATATCAAGATTGATTTGCGTCCTGAGAGCATCGGTATCTCCCCATAAGTGTGCTGCTAAATTTTATGATCATACATTTTAAGACTATCAGAAGCAGACAAAGCCCACGAGACAAATACCTTGCACACAACCCAGACTCTCCACTATCTTTATTCCTTTAATCTTTATTGCCTTCACAACTGGCTGACTTAATTTGACCCTTTATGGAATGTTGCTGTTAATCCATATGCTTTAGATACACATTACAGCTGCACTCTAATTCACACAGGTTTCACGTAACTTGAGCATATTTTATGTGGAAATATTTTAGTAACTGTATGTTCTGTAAGTAAACCCGTGTTAATACTTGTTAACTACAGAGTTTATGATACCAATAATACTTCCTACAATAAAATGTTTGTTTGTTTTTTAAGAATGTTTATTTGTAAACATATGTATTCACTATATTACTATGAATTTCTTACCTGGCAATAAAACTGATTCTAAGTGAATTCAGCTTCCTGTCTCATTCCTAAACTTGTATCACTGGGCCAATTTTTGAGCTTCTGAACTGAGCTTTTGGAGCATCTCACTGCAGCCAGTGTGGTTCATATCATAACAAAGGATGATTTGCCTATGCCAGCATGAACAACAGTTTCTTTGGAAATCAACTGCATGATATCTGCATTACGGCGACATGCAGTGATGTTTGACATGAGTGCTGTGTGATGTTTGAGGCTCCTTCCAGGCCTAACCATTGTGTGATTCTATGACTGCCTGGTATGTGCGCAGTAACACAAGACACACCGGGATTGCCAACCTTGCAGAGCTTCACATACCCTGTCAGCCTCCAGGCATCACACACACCTTATGCCACTTGATCAGTTCATTAATGCTTTGAGGAACAACAAAAAGATAATCACACCAAAGGTAAGAGGCCGATCCTCAGGAATGCATGGCAGTTTTGCAATAAACTTCAAACACATCCAAGGATTGCAACTACCCAGTGCTAGCAAATGAAACACTGATGTATACTGCTTCAAAAATTTTATATATTCATTAGAGAAGATCCTGTAAACAACATCTGTGTGCCAAGTCTGCTGGAAAAAAAAGTCCTTACAGGCTTTTAGTAGTGCTAATGGCTCGTAAAGCTGACAGAACCTTGGTAGAGGGTTTGGGTAGCTTCTTCTTTCTTTGCTAAAATGATAGTGAATAAATTTCAGAAGAAGAAACAGGGAGTCAGGAAACCCAGCTTCAGAATCCACATACTGCAAGACCTGGTGCAAATTCTTTAGACAGTTTATGAGCCTTTGGAAGCCATGACACTTTATCAGAGGGAAAACAACAATTCAACATTATCCAGAGTTAGCCTTTTAAAAGAGTAAAAATATCTCATTTTTAATATACACCTTTATGGGTGCCAGGAAACAGTTCATAATAGCTCCATTTTTTGTTACAGGACCATTTTCCTGCCTCAGGTACAGCTACAGAAACAACCCCTTTCTGCCAGAGGGCTTAGAAGAGACATACAGATTTTGGTCAGTGCCAGGAAAATTCTGGGCCTTGCAACCCACAGGGAAGCCCAGGGATCCCAGTGGAACACAAGCGTAACCTGCAGCAGACATAACTTCCTGTTACAGCTCCACCACCAGCCCATCTATGCACGTTTTTTAGCAGCGAATTCCTCACTGCAATCACAGATGGCAAAAGAGCCAACTGCTTTGCTAGTAGAAGTGTCTCAGCATAGCTTTTGTTCTTTCAGGTACATGAAAACCTCCAAAGAAAACCCACTGGATGTGATTCTGTGTTTCCACCTGTTTTTTTTCTCTTTTGAGAGCCTGACCCTTTTGACGCCACTTGCAAGAACAGCACTGGGCTCCCATCAGCATTTCTTGTATTAGGCTCTTTGATCTTAACACAGATGCACTGACTACAAACAGAAAAGTGCAGTCAAGAAAGGACAAAGTTTCTGTACAGAGCTATGCAGTCTAAAAGCTCAAAGGCTTCTGCTTTAGAGCCCTTTACCCTGGAAACATATGTTCTTAAGACTAAATCTTTAGCGCATAATCCCTAGTTTACACAAACTGTAGATGTGATGGCTTATATAAATAGAGGATCAGGTCTCATGAGATTTCACACTACGAGGTGTCTCCACGACTCACAACTTTAGATTCTAATAGATCTGGGAAAACATTCAAGCTTTGCTCTGTTCTTATAGAATGGTTATTGAATTTTTGGGTACTAAATAAATAACCTAGTCCACAAATCCCTTTTGCACACAATCCTGGCACTTTATTTAATCCTGCATCTCTATACTTGAATACATGAAGGACTTCCAGTGATAAATATAGTTTTCACTGTAATTATATCCTCTTTCTATTTGGCATAGATAATTTCATTTTGCAAAAACAGTTATGACAGGCAATATTGTTGTATTTAATTATATAAACTCATATATCATCTGCTGCTGAAAATGTGATCATAGGATGAGTACCACATTACCAAAAAGTGAACATTGCTATTTTTATCAGTGGGAAAGTCATACAGCTCCATTTTGAAAAGTGTCTGTAAAAACAATCTTGGAATTCATGCTTCAAGTTTTAGACATTTCCAGATTCAAATTTTTGTCAGCCAGCAAGCTAGGTGAGTCCTCATATATGCCAACTTAATCAGTAATATTAGCATGAAACCAGGCTTTTCCTCCACATCTAGGGACACTAATGAAAGCCAAATTATGGTACTGGCTATACCCCATATCTGTACAAAAGCTGCTGTCACACAAATGCAGCAAGCATTTCTGCAGAAGATGCACCATGAACACACCTCATTCCGCTGTGCAGCCTGAAAGATAACAAAGCAAAAGAGATGTATTTGTCCCCAGTGATAGCCCTTTGTGACAGCCTGATCCTAGTTCTGGGCATTCTTCTCGTGTTAGAATCTGCCAAATAAAGAATCCTGAACAGGCTATGCTCCCTGAATAAGCCCTTCTCATCCCACATTCACTCTTCTAACAAGATAACAGTGTTCTACAGCAAGGTGTTCTCCCTTAAATTTAATTTTTGACTTTCAGAGCTAAGGACCCATTCAGAGAGGGGGAAGTTTTGTATGTGCCAGCTAGTGGTAGTAGTATTTACAATTTTCAAGTAAGACAGGACTGCTGCTGGACATGTCTTGAGCTCTATTTTATTTTTCAAAAGTCTCATTACATGTTTGAGACTCTAGAAAGATGTCAGTAGCTCATGTTCTAGAAAACAGACACTGAGTGCTGTGTTACAATACACTTTGTAATTCTCTCAGCCTATAGTAAAAAGTATATTGACACCTGATTTAGCGAATTACAAAAATCACAAGTATGCTTGCTTAAAACAATGCTTGCTTGTTAGCTTTAGAATGGACAATGGACAGTGCTCCATTGTTAGGCCTCAAACTTTCTGTATCTTGGCAGATATATTTTTCTGCTGTTACAAGGTTTATATGCCCTACTTTCAACACCCTACCTATTGTTAACAGTTCTTGCTTGCACTCTAAATATCTGTTTATTTTCCAAATCAGCATCTACATAACTCTATGTTTTCTCTATCCTGCTCATGAGGCCTGCTTTATGACTTCCACAGAAATCCTTTACGTAAAATGATTCCCACACTTTGGATTCAGACTAACCTGAAGCAAAGTTCAGAACCCCCATCTATTACTGATGCTCCCAATTCACATAACAGAAATGAGTAAGATGCAATTTTTACCTAAGTTCATGAAGCACTGCTGTACTAAGTCAGATCCTTCATAGATCCATGAAGTGGCTCTGTACATCTTTTTCTCTGCAGGGAACTTGAAGCTAATTTTTCATCCCCAAGCAATCATTCTGTAAAAGGTTTTATTTTTTCTTAGTAAAGCAAAAATTCAGAATTAGAATTCTATTTTTGTCTATGCATTCTGTAATACACTGCTACGCACAGTTGCATTTTGTCTATTTAAGTCAATTCTAGCTGCCTTCACTTGGCAACTTCTTCTGCATTTACATGGTAAGAGGCATTGTTGATCATTAATAGAGGGTGATGTGTTGGCAGAGTTCATCTCTTGAATCTGCACACCAAGCCTTTTGGGTGCATCCCTCACAATAAATAAGGCTGGGAGAACAATATTTTATCAATAGTGATGATTTCAAATCAAGAGAGAATGTCAGGTAGTGTTGCTGCTGTTTAATCTGAGGCTGGGTTACAAATGAACTGAAACCCAGTAATAATTACAAGCATTTCAGTGGTCATTGTCAGCATTATTTGATAATGAAACAGGTCCTTTCCAGCAGCAGGTGTGTCAGTGAAGCCAGTGATGCTCCCTGAGCAGAAGCACATTCTTCTTTTTTACTGCATTCAGCAGTTTGCCTCAAATTTTCCCTCTGGGATGTGGGCTTATACTGACATTTTGATCACAGTTGTTACCAGAGAGACTTTTGGGCAATTTCAGTGATTATGTTCCTTGAAGTAATTAATCCTCAGCGGAAAGAGTGCTTTACCAGCTATTTATTATTTCTTTAAGCAACAGAAACATTGTAAAAACTTGGATGGGGAGTTGGAACTAGATGATCCTTCAGGCCTTTTCCAACCCAAACCATTTTATGATTCTATGATTTACTGTTCCTTTTTTTCTCTGTCACAGGTGAAGAGAAGCTAGGCTTTGCTTTGTCGTTACAGGGGTAAAACAGCTCAAGGATGCTTTTCTTCCTCTTTTCAAGGCAGAGTTAACAGTTCAGCAGGAGTTTTTCATACACATCCTGCAGGAGACTGCACTGGGAACTGAACACAGAGCCAGCCTGTTGACTCCCTCATATACTAGGAGTGGAAAAATCATCCAGTTGAAAGACATAAAGGTAGACTGGACTCTGGCATCCGTACTGAGTTTGCAAGTGGGCTGCTACTTTCCACCACCCTTTTAAAGAGGTCAGGAGACCTGTGTGGTATTTTCACAACTGATGCCCTGCAGTGAATTCCTGCAGCCTTCTTGAGCACCCTCCCCACACACAGCACCTCACCCGGGCTCTCACCTTCCATGCCAAAGTAGCAGTCTTGGGGAACAATCCTGCTTTGTGCACACCTGCATGCACAGACGCATTTTACATCATTTCAGGTTTGGGGCTTGATTCCATAAATAATTTGTATTGGCAACACCATGGAAGGGTAACACCGATTTGAAAAATCCACCTAATTGCCTCACTACATTTTAGGGGTTTTATTTCAGTTTTGAAGATGGGATCTATATCCCTAATTTACTTTATTGCTTTTGAAAATTAAATACTAAAGAATATGACATTTTAAAGAAGAGACATTCTAATGTTTAGGGATGAAAAGTGTCCTTTACGGCTGTAATGTATTTTGCCATTACTGCTTGTTGAATAATACTAAGGATGATAGAGAGCAACTTGACAGGACTCATTAAGGTAGAGACAGCGTGTGTATGTTGTGATGCACAGGACTCTGAACAAGTCTGCCTATGCAGAGCAAACTGTTCTGGTTTTTACTAACAGTGAAGTATGAGTATGTTTTTGTAGTTTTGTCTTTTTTTTCCTCTGTTCTAAAAGACGAATCTAGAAAGCACAATGCTGAGGCTGCTCATAACAAAGGTGCCCTGTTGAACACAGCAAGTGGCACAACATTGTACAGCATGAGTGTGACAGCAAAAGCCCAGAGACCACACTGCTGAGTTAGTGGCAGCGTGTGGAAAACCAAAATCCACAGATGGGATTTTGTCCAATACACATTCTCTCTTTGATATGCAGAAATTTTAGACTCCACTACAAGTAATATTTCTCAACCTGACATCAACTAAATGGCATAGAAAAGCAAATGCAGCAGATACACCACAGGATTGCACAGATCATCTATACTGAGTTACAACTGTGTCTGCAGTTCAACAAAATAATGGCTGCAACACTGCCTTGTAGCAAACCACAGTTATCCTGTCAGCATTTCATCTCATCTCCTTGGATCTCTCGTACCTTTGACACAGCTCATAATAAATAGGGAAGACTCCACTCTCAGGCTGTTACTTAGTTTCACTGTGCACATTCCAAGTCCCTGTGAAAGACAGCTACTCCAGCCATTAGGATACTGAAATCTTCATAAAGTCAAAATCCAGGTATAAATCTTATCACTTTCTAGATACAGCAGCAAAATACATTATGTTTTGATACAGATACAACTCCCATATGAATTTCTGCCTAGCTTCTTCAAACCCTCCCTTATTACGCACTCTTTAGCTTCTTTGACTTTTAGTAAATATTTAGCTGTTTACCCACTAAGATGTTTTTCATGTTTCTACACAAAATGAGCATCACAATAAATACTGGTATTCCTCAGGCTGTTACTTCACTGTGTACAATGTATTTTATTATTAAATGATAATTTTATTAGGTGAAATATTCTCTAAAGACTGCAATATTGGAAGAGTATTAGCAGGAAATTTCCCTACCACCCCTAGATCTACTGATGCTACTGTTGAGTTATCTTTGGGATTTCAGTTTATTGACAGGTTAGTAATATAAAAATTTACTTTTTCAAAGCTCCTATATACACTAGAAAATTTATTCTCTCATTTTAAGCATATTCCTTTTCAAAATAGGAAGACAATACATATCTGTTTTTAAAAAGATTGTGTCTTCATAGACTGTGAGTAAACAGGTAGAAGAGAGGACATGTTACACTTCAGTAAAGGGAAAATCTTGAGCATTTCACCAGCTCAAATCCCATTTCCCATAGCTATAATATTCCAGCCACAAACACGGTATCATTGTACTTTCCTATAGAAGAATACTACAGAGGTTGAAGTGTAGCCAGTGTATTTAAACGACTTCAGGGAAAGAGAAGCCAACTTTGTAATAATGATTTCCACTCTTCAACTGTTACCTCTGAGGATCGGACAAGCTTCTGAAAAAAAAGAGAGCTAAAAGACCACATAGCTATTCTGTGTAAAATATTTCAGGAATCAACAACCTTATATATATATGTCTGTTTTTTTATATATATATATATATATGTACACATACAAGAAAAGGCCAACCAAAAAAAAAAAGGGAAAAACATGGGCAAGACATCCTGGTGTGCAAATCGTCCTGTTAACACTACCAGTATCCCTGAACACTTCCCAGGGAGAATCTTACCAACACCAGATGAAGTAAGCTTGCATTGATATGGTTAAGCAGCCAGAGGATATCACTTAATAAAGATGTAATGTTCTTTTCTTTCTCCTCTGCCCTGCCTCTGGTAATTGGCTGGTTGATTCTGTTTGGCTGGTAAATTTTGGGTTTGTTAATGTCAGAATGGGCATATTCCTGTCATCAAAGAAAGAAGAGGAAACACCAGACTGAAAAAAAAAAATTAAAAATACACTAGCTCAAGAAAGGTTACAAAACTTTAGAAATTACTCAGCTGCAGTAAGGAAAAACATATAGACTTGATAGTGCTGGCTGCTAATAACTGGAGAATTTTTACACCATCTGCTAATTTTCCCTTTGTCAGCTGCACAAGGGAACCATATGAGAGACACCATAATCCCTTCGAGATAATAAGTCTCCAGAACCTGTGGCATATATGTTCACTTACAACCAAACTGTTAATATATACAAGTGAGAAGTGAACCAGTATTTTTATCAGTGTGGAATAGCAGCTGAGACAGACAACACAACCTCCGCAGAGGGACATATCCATATGTTACACATGAATAGATGCCAGAAAAATAATAGTGGCTGGGGCTTTTCTTGGAGAAAGTTATTTTAAATAGAGGTCCAAAAGTCCATAAAGACCGTGCAAAAACAGACATAGCATGATATTTTAAAAAAAAAAAAAAAAAAAAACAACAACAAAAACACAAACAAAAAACCAAACAAACAAAACAAAAAAAAAACAACCCCAAAACACATGACATCTGGAAAGTGCTTGATTTACATTAAGCTTCTGCTTCTATTATCCAGTTAGGACATACACTTGGTTCTGCCAAAAGCCCTGCTGTGCATATACTATATTTCTTGATCCTTTCTGTTGCCTAGTAAAGGTTTTGGAATTTGCTGCCAATTCAACCCCTGAAGCACAGATGGGAATAAAAACCATCTTATCTCCTAGCATACGATTCCACATCATGTTTTCTACTATTTTCAAGCTGTACAATCTCTCAAGCTGCAGGACATGCTTGTTTCCCTTGGGACATTATTTCATATACACTCAGAATCCTAATCCCTCTCTGCATATCCTTGTTTGTAAGGCTTGAAGTTGTAATAGAGAGGAACTCTGTGCTCTCTCTCATCTCTTTTTGTCTTGTTCTTTCAGCAACAGGAGTAGAATTGCCAGAAAGCTGTTTGATAAGTTTCTCATCCAAAACTTCAGACCAACTGGAATGTTGGCAGGGAAGGCACTTCTGGGGCTTTGTTGGTATGCAGAGCAAATTTCTCCTGAGCATCCTGATAGAGATGCTTGAGTTCACCAAGTGACATCTTAAAGTCTGACAGATCATTTCTAATTGTAACATCTCTAATCGAAAAGATGGCAAGTAACAATAGATATCGCATAATTTATCAAGATTTCTTATTCTAGCTTGTGTAATTTTCATAATAAATTAGGGAAATGTGGGTTAAATTAGCTTACAATATGACCCTAATGGAAGAATACAATTAACAGTAACCTTCTAATAAACCACACAGAGAAATCAGGCAACATTCTTCAGACTCCTGTATCAGCTTAAAAAAAAGGAAAACAATATAGAATCAAAAAGCATTCACCAAATAGCATGGGGGCATGAACTAAACAGGATGAAGCACTGAGGATATTGCACAGTACCACACACATACTGTTATTCTATATGACAAGTAGGAATGAGCACAGACAAACAAGTTTCAGAATAACAGTTCAGGCAGCAGAACTGCAAAACAGGAATGGAATTCTATCACTGTAAAAGCTGTCTACGACTCAAGAAATTCAGGCAGGTCAAATAACAAAATCACATAATCTTCCTACCCTGCTCAGATGTAATAAAACCTCAGCTAGAATACTGTGCCAAGCTTTGGCAACATTATTCCAGAGATACAAGGGTCAACTGGAAAATACGAGGGAAGAAAAAAAATCAGTAGTTATTATAATCAGTAATTACTTAAACAATCAGTATAAATAAGCAAAGGTAGAGAAAAAACAAACAGGAAAACAATAGGAAAAACTGCAGTTGTTTATGCTGCAAAACAGATAACTGAAGAGAAGAATTATGTACAGATTACCTATTTTGTAATAGAGTCACTGAGGAAAAGATAAAACCATTCATGTCCAGAATATGGAAAGAGTTAGGTCTCTTCCTAACCTTCCCTGAGAAGGAAAGGCTTATGAAGAACTTAGTCATGTTATTCCAGTTCTTTAAAGGGTGGCTAAAAAGGGATGAATGCTCTCTTTTCACAAGGAACCACATGGAGAGGACAAGGTGCAGCTGTGCGCAAGTTGCATTGGGAGAGATTTCAACTCAGTAAAAGAAACAATTTATTTTTACAGTAGAACAATTAAACACTGCAGCAACCTTGCCAGGGATGTGTCAGAGTCCCCATCACTGGACTTTCAAGGCCTGAGTGAACAGGGTGTTGGATCGTGTCATCTAGGCTCCCTTTCCCATTAAAGGTTGGACCAGATGTCCAGTCAAGGTCCCTTCCAGCCTGGGTTATACTGAGAGTTTTCAGCTTCTCTACTTATACCACTGGCAGTGCAGGTAAGGAGTGACATATATGAACATTAAGCTGACACTGATCTCTTGATATTTTAAAAACACAGAGGCTTTTTTAAAGAAGACGAAATATAGTCAGCAACTGAAAATAAATCATGTTTTAGATGACATTATTATATCTATGCAAAGAGCTGCCAAAATGAAGAAAATAATGTCCACCACCAGAGACAGGAAAAAACCTCTCATTGGTGTAAGCACAATTTGGTCAAGTATTAGAAGAAACCCCTTTTGAATGGCATAGAATGACAAGCAATGAAATGCATTATATTTAGAGGCTGTGGAGTTTCCATTGCTAAATTGAAACATTAAACTGATTCTGTCAAGAATGATTAGATATTTTTGAATCCTTTTTGAACAAAGATGGACCATTCAAAGGCCACTGCAGCTCTCCTATTATTTTCTCTTTGAGGCCTGAAGCAAAGGGGCAGAAAGTCTTTTTCCCTAGGAATGAGTTTTTTCTCACATCCTTTTCTCAGTTAGCGGCAGATGAAAGCTGTAATTAGAAGCATAAAGGCAACTGCTGTTTCCCCCAAATTCCATGTTGTTACACTGCAGTTGCAAATCAGTGCATAATGTTGCCTAGACAGATTTACACAGTAGCTAAAAGCACATGTCTGAATAGACATGCTGCGCACTGTCTGGGAACAAAGAATATGGAGGCACAAACTATTCCAACTGCCTTATTATATATTAACAATATCAACTTCATTTTTACATTTAACGATAGCTCTTTCATTGCATGTCCTTCCCTGGCAGCCATCCACAGCTTTTGAAAGGTCAAAATCCTGATCTTCAGTATAACATCCCATACAGATGACATGATCTCAGAGGTAAGGAAAGAATCTACTTCTTGCAAGTTAGCTTAGAGCTACAGTCTGAATAAATCATGACTCTGAATTCCATGAAAGCATTTGAAAGGACAGAATAGAGAAGGGAGGAAGTACAGGCTTTGAACCAAAAAGCAAGATGGGGCTGCCAAAAACCACAGGTTCCATTTCCTAGCCTGAAATGGACTTTCTCCATCATTTAGGATGAAACAGTTCAGTGGTATCAATTCAGTTAAAAAGTGGTATCAGTTCAGTTAAAAAGTTAATTAGTTCAGTTAAAAAAGATCTTAGTTCTTCTAAAAGATCAATTATTTGTATAAAACAACCTATCTGTCACCTGACTGTCGTTTCCTAGGACAAATAATCTAGCCTATACTATTTAAGGAGAAAAGGTAAGGAAAGGAATAATGGTCCCAACTGCTCGCAGCAGAGTTCATACACAAACTCTAGGCAGTCCTGGGATGCACACACATTGTTAAAGCTCCAAACAGATAGACTCACTGAGAATTTAGGCAATGATGTCACCATGACCAGAAGCTGGCCTTAAGATAAATGGGCTTTCACTATTCCCTTCATGTATTTGCTGTCCCTTGGCATCAAGATGAAATCATAATGCTTTGTGATTACAGATAAAAGGAATTTGACATGAGAGCTCTCCAAAAAAGCTAGAAAGGGGGAAAAAAAACCCAATGAAAAAACCTCAACAACTTGCTTGCATGCTCGTTCTCCAGAATCAAGAATAACCATCAAGACTATTTTCTTATTATTAGCAGCTGTTCAGAAATCCGTGCTGGATTCATTCACATCAGTGGGTTTTCCCGGGGGGGAAAAAAAAAAAAAAAAATTATGGAAAGGGGAGGATTTGAGAATAAACTAGTCAGATTGCAACAATGTCAAAAACATGAAAATCTATAGCTCTGTCACTCAGAAATTACACAAACCCAAATCCCACTAACAAAAAATAGATTCTAAGCTTAAATGAATAGTTTAATCACCCATTTTTTCAATCAGCACAGAGGATCGACTCTTCTACAAAGATTCCTCTGAGAAAGATTCCAAGGATAAGGAAAACACACAAGGAAAAAAGTAGAAAACATCATGCACTGCTGTGTCTGTAACTTGAAAACAACTCTATAGTTGAGGAAATGTTGCCATTACCCTACAAAGGACAGCATGAAAAAATCTATTTTCCTATAACAAGGTCATAAGGCATATGAATAAATTCTTTAACATTACCTCTGTAAACACTGGTAAAAGAGTGGATGTCAATAATACATTTAAAACTCCTGCTATGGCATTTGTTAGTTGTCTATGTGGTCTGTGGGAAACCCCCTGGGGGTTCATTTTGCAAGGATTCACTTTTCTGACCTGGTTTGGAGCTCCGGGCTGCTGCCAACATCAGACTCTCAGCTGCACAGAGGCACTTCTAAAAACTAGTGACACTCACAAAAGAGACTTCTCTCCCCTGTTGGGAACTCAGCAATCCAGGTTATTGGTATTAACCCACTACAGAGAAAAAGCATTATAATATAAACGCAAGTTGAATTTCTATCAACAATGCAAATGTGCACATAAAGAGCATAGCCCAAAGCCATACTTACAAAGCCTGTACACACGTTTATTGATGAAGTAGAAAAACTGTTTAAAAATTTAATTGCAAGGAACTCACACTTGCAACAGAAAACCCCCAAGCATGTTAATCCTTTCCTCAGTGAGTTCACCATTTGCAAATGAAGACCATCCTAGGAAACTCAAATTATCAGCAGCAGTGATTATTTTAATGTTATCCCTTTCATCCCTTAAAACCTTTTCTAAAAAATTAAAACAAAAACTACTCTTAGGATGAACTGTTTCTTCAAAGGTATTTTATCTTTAAAATGCGAATCACTTTGGCCTAAATAACAGAAACCACAGATGTGACGGTGAACGTGCTGCTAAAAAAAAAAAAAAATAGTAATTATCTACTATAGAACTTCATATAAATTTGAGCCACTAATTTTCTGCCTGTTCTCCATAGTTGCTTTGCTGCTGTTTTGGCCTGCTAGTGCTGTTTGCATGAGAATCATTGTCCTCAGTTTTGCAAACACTTATCATGGTCTTTATTAGTAAAATGTGAGGTCTGTTGAAAAAAGAACATTAAATAGGATTTTTATTTTCACTTGTTCTGGATAGGATCCCTCTCCCTTGACAAACAGTGCCAAAGAATTGCCAAATATCTTTCTATTTTGTGCTGCTATCACCATCCACAGACAACCATACCCTGTAAACACTCTAGACCTGGTTGAATAAAATTATATTTGAAATATAAATGGTACCCCTACAATTCAGTCTGCAATGTAAAGATATTTTTTGGTCTCATTAAACTATAGAATAGGTCATGTAGTATTTAAAAATGTAAATGTAAAACAACTATTCAGCTATTTCACAGGGAAATTTGTGATATTTGTTGAATATTGCTTGCAATCATAATTTGAGAAGTGTGTATACACAAGCTTGATTCTTGAAGCCAAACAAACTGCTAGAACTATAAACTGGATCAATATTCTAAAAGTAATTGTAAATTCTAGAAGGAACTAGTCAAATTCTTCACCACAGGTAGCAGCAGGATCCCCTGAGAAGGATTACATTCCAAACAATGTAGCATTATGGGCAAATGCGATCCTCCCAGGCACTGCCTCTCTGACCTGCCCAGGGTCAGCTCATACCTGGTGATCCCAGCCCTGCAGGACACTGGAGATGCTCTGTCCATGTCTGACCTGCACCTGACACCTGGGGAGGGATCCAGGCTGATAGCTGAACTTGCTCCGAGCATCTTATGGCATGGGGCTCTCAGCCCAAACACCTCATTGCAACCCATGGGGATCTCTAAATCCAAAGGATAACGCCTGAATGTGCTGCATTACCCAGTCCAAAACCACAACCTGTTGAGCTCTTTCTGCTGGTCTTGTTCTGCCCAATAGTGACTTTTGTAGCAAGTTTCTTCTCTTGCAGTAACAGTTCTAACCACAAAAAAAAAAAAATAAAAAAATCTGTTATTAAGCAACTAAAACCTTTTATTCTGTGGTCTAATATACTATCTGTTGTTGAATCAGTTTTACTCATTATTTACACACATTTACATAAATGTATATATTTGTAATCTAAAGCAGCATATAGCAGGAAATCCTAATGTGCAGATGATGTTCTCCATTTCTAATGTATCATTTCCCTTTACTCTATCCTCTCTATCTTCTAAGCAAATGAAGTTACCAAGATGTAGGGCAGTTGCAGACTTATTATTAAATATTTTTTCTTTTTTTCCAATTAAATGCCATTACTTATACATTCTGAAAAGGTAAAACAAAACAACAACAAAAAACCCCAAACAAAAACAACCAAACAAAAATGAGAAAGCAAGTATCTGACTGAAAAACTAGAGAGCAAAGTGAAAAACTTTTTTTCCAGCAGTAGCAATAGCTAATGCCATTTTTTGGAACAAAACCAATCACTGGTATGGTAGCAAGCTGTGAGTTCAAAGGGGCCTGAGCAACTTAAGGTGACCTGGGATCCCTTAATAGATCTTGATAGATTTTCAGGATTTCTTAACATTTTGTTCCTGTTTCTATATAATTTTCAATTTGTATGAATTTTTTCATTTTGATAGTAGCAATTTAATCTAAAACCTATCACCAGATTGGAAGTGTAATCTTTACTTCTTTACTGGAGAAAATTGTCACTATAGCATTAATCAGTCTCTTCATTCTCTTCTAAACTGCTTCATAGTACAGGGTTTATTGCTAAAAAATATGTAAGGAAAGGAGCTTCATTTCAGCATTATATTCTTCTAAAAATGTTTTTTGGCTACTGAGCTGAAAGAAAACCTGTAGTCTACTGCTAGAAGAAGCTCCCTCAAGTGCAAGTCATGAATTCATGTTCACTCAGGTCATTAAAAAAAAAAATTGTTTGTTTTTCCTCTGTAACTATTAATGAAGGTAAACAGCTTCTTTTAACAGCTATTTTAACAGTCCCTCCCCTAAGAATGACTTAGAGCCATCTGAAGCTTGTGAACTTTAGGATACACGATTCCTCTTGATTTCAGTATTGGTGCTACGTTTTAAAAGGATGCAAGTTTTCACTTCCACACTTTATCTATGGATGAGCTCTTCATGATTTTCTCTCCATATTGTAGTATTCTGTAAGTGACTTTGTGCACCTTGCATGTACCTCCAACTTTGTAACACACCTAAGTGGATAAAACACGATCTTTAGTTAATGGAAGGTTGCAATGAAGACAGACATTTCATAAATGTCTAAAGGATGGATAGCAAGTCAGGTGGAATTTAAAAAAAAAAAAAAGCTGTATCAATCTACATAATATCGTACCCTGTCAAGGAGTAGGTGATCTAAAGTATATATAAACAGCAATATTATTCATGGTTACACCACAGTGTAATTGCTTGCAGGATTTGAATGTGGTTTCTCTGAATATAAATGAGGCATCTAAGTGAAGATGAAGGAAGCACCTGAAGCTAGAAGCAAAAGAAAAAAACCCTAAAATTAAAATTATGAAGCCAGATTTACATTTATTGTGTGTATGAATAGGAATGGTTATTAAACCAGCAGATTTATAAGAGTAGCTAGGGTGGATCACAATGCAGTGAGAAAAGGTTTTCCCAATTCCATTCTGCCAATCTGCCTCAGACTTGACTCCCAGGGTAAGTGCCAATAGAACCCTAAGCCTCTTTTAAATAGAATCTTGAAATTGCTTCAAACGTATCAGAAAAACTGATGCTTTTTAGGAAGATAAATGATTGCAGAATCCTCACAAATCCATACCCCTTTGTGCCAAGGGAAATCTAATACTGAGGTGCTATGAGGCATCAACCAGGCCTGCCACATCTTCAGCATGTTGATTATTAACTGAAAATTGTAACAATGAACAGAAGGCAATTTAATCTGCCATTGTCAGTGTGTTGCTATGACTTGGAGCAAACCCAAGGGAGCAACAATATTCAATGTGCAATTCCCTGGTGCCAAAACCAGAGCCAGAGGATCAGGCTTAAATCCTGTGAGATATCAGCTGCTGAAAATGCAAAATACCAATAGTTGGTGTAATCCACCTGAACTGCAGCCCCATGTCAGTCTGGGTGGGACTGGATGCACTACACTGGCAAGGGAGGCAGGAACCAGAACAGAAACTATCAGCGAACCCTAACAGCAGAAAATGTGGCCTCAGGTGGCTTGGAATGAGAAGGGAACTCCATTATCCAGTACAGAGGTGGTGGGAGGCTCAACACGACAAAGACCACAGAGCAGCTCAGAACAGAACAGGTGTAGCGAACACTACCAATGAAAGCAAACTGCAAAAAGAATCTGTTTTTCTTCTTCAGAGCAGACAGAATTTGGATTCCTGGGGTAATCCAGGCTATCTGCCTCCAATATGGCAATTAGGACAATGTTAATGACAAAAGACAGCAGCAAAGACTAAAGTGTAGGTGACAGAAAGGTCTTGCTCCATCCCCAGAAAACCATACTGGAATCTGCAAGGAAAGGCCCAGAACAGTGGCATAATACATTGGTGACCTTTTCAGTCCACACCACAGCCACATTTCTAGAGATTAGCTGAGCTGGACACAGCTTTCCCTCTACTCTCTCACCTCCACCAGACCAAGAGCAGAATCCAGATTTTAAGAAAAGACAGACTTTAACATTTGCTTATGAAGTATAATTACTTATGATTCAATATTTTAGAAAACTTTTAAAATAATTTTTAAACATTTCTGCTCCAGGCATTTAAACATTTTAAAGAATTTTAATTTTCTAAATTTAAAAGTGAAAGGTTATCATATGATAAAATTAGATGTTCCTTTCTCTGTTTAATTGAGATGATGAATCTGAAATTTAAAAAAACAACCAAATTGAACAATTATTCTTAAACAGCATTACCCCATGAGTGTTCTGTTTTGATATCCAGGCAACATTCTGCTATAGTTTTTTCTTGACAAATGTATAATTAACTCCAGTTCTTGTCACAAAAATATTGATATCTGAAACTGTCTCCATGGGCACACTTAGTACATGAGCAGGGTACCCTATATCATAAAGAGTAAAGCATTTCATACCCATCTAGTTTTCTTTCAACCCTTCTGAAATAAAAGAAAACTTTTCAAAAGAATCAAAGAATTCAAAAAGCTTTAATTTACAATATATATCGGGCTCAACTTAAAATTTTGGTTTTCCACATTTTTAACTCCAGCTGTAGTTTTTTCCTGTTTATTTGTATGGCAATGTGGTTCACACTGTTAGTAGTCAGCTGAGGTGACATTTTGTATTATTTAAAACTCCTTCTGCAATGACAAAAGTACTTATTTAGAGGATTTGGAGAACATGTTTCACAACATGCTCAAATACAGAGGGGGAAAAGGAAGCTACAGGGGTTTTTATCAATATTTGCAGGAATTATTCAGTGTATTTCAGATTCTATATCTTACAGTTTTGATCACAGCAGATTAGTTGCATAATATCATCTTCCAAAAGTATAAATACAGCTACAATTGAAGCTTAAAAACATCTAAGATCAGTAAATGAAAAGAAAGGAATTGACACCAATCTTACAGAGCAAATTCATGATTTTGGCATTTCAATGCTTTCAAAACTTGCTGTGCTTGAAAAAAATTTTATGGCAGATAAGATTCCCAAACATAGTTTTCAAATGCTGAGGTTAATTTTAATTTTATTCAGTCATATGCTAAATCATGGACAAACATTGTTAAAAAGATTAAATCAAATCAGGCATAAAAATTCCAACAGAAAGACCTGTGCCATCTAGAGTACTAATGTTTGAATGAATACAACCAGAGTAAAACCTATTATTAAAGCATTATAGATGGCAAATGTTTAACCTAGGAGATAATCCAGAAACAGTCCAACAGAAAGACAGGGTCAAGGAGAAAAAGCACTTAAATAGGAAAATAAGATTAATACAGGATCACCCTGAATCTCATCTGTCACAATGGATAAAAAGAAGTAGGAACAAATCTGAAAACAGAATACGAACAGGTGAAATGAACTTCTACTCTCTTGACTTCAAGCTGTTTGCATTTCATGCTCTTCTTAGACAGGTTTGGCATCTTCCTATTTAAAGATCCCCACTGGATTATTGTTCTTTCATTATATTTCCCAATCACTTTTTACTCTTGTGACGTTATAGAACTGTCAATACCCGCAGACAGACATTCTGTACCATTTTGTATTGTATGAAGAGTATGAAGAGCTCCTTCGCATCTACCTCCTGCTAATTTCATTTGATGCACTCTGAGTATTTTAAAAATTCAGTTGGATTTAGGCTAAAATGAAGTTGTGAACACTAAGATTAACTGTTCTTTATGGGACTTTTGCATCCATTCATTTGTGTGTTATCCTAACATTTAACAGTCAGTAAATGAAAACTTGTGTATCTTGTAGAGTAGTTTAATTAAAGCTTAAGGTTACAGAAAAAGGAATAAAGAAACACTAGTACAGAACTTCTGAAGAAAGCAATAGAGAAATGGAGACAGACAGGAGCATGCTGGCTCCTAAACTGCTCCTGTAAGATCCTAGTCCAGAATTTTTCCTCTCATGGCTTGAAGATATCTAAAGGCCAATAGGCTGCTTCTACAGCCTTGTGAAGAGTTAATTAAGAGCAAGTCTCGTCAATAGCTTTAAGTCTATTATGCAGAGGTCCATTTCTCTTAGAAAATCTAACCTATGACTTGAAAAAGACTAAAAACCCCATTGCAGTCAAAGCAGAGCAGACAACTGTCTAGAAGAAATATACATTAATCTGTTGAGCTACAGAGCACTAAAGAAAAATATTGTATATCATTTTTTAAAAATAATAATAGCTAAAAGACCTTTTTTTTTAATTTAGAAGGAGACAAACTTTCACAAATCAGGCTGCACAATGGATCTTCCACAATGACAGGAAACTCACAGGGTTGGTAATGATTTCCTCTTCTTTTTGCTGCAGGTCCCCTTCTGTTCTTACAGATGGTCAGCCCCTAGAGAGTATTTGAAAACCAATGTGAATTTAAGATTCAAAGCAAGGTATGCAGAGCAAGAGAAACAAGTTTAAGGCTAAATGTATTGCCAGTTGCACTGGACGGCTTTCTTAACTTCACCATTACAAGCAGAGTCAAGTGGCTCTTTTAGAAGAGTGTCTTTTCTAAAGCAACACTGACATGAATGAAAGGAGAAATAAGAATGTCCAAGTCAATCGAAGTTAATTACCGTCTAAAGAACTTCAGGATATTTAAACTATTAAGATAAATTTTAGCCCTTTTCATTAAAAATAAAAACTTAATGACCTTGTTTCCAAGGATCCCTGATGGGAATGGGAGTTTGGCAGTAGTTCTACAGCTGTCAGCCAAATAGTCAGGCACAGAATGTTGCTTTAATAAAAGATAAATGGCAACAGTTTTAAAGTCAGCAGGTACGTAACCTGGAGACAGAGAATCATTAATTAAATCAGTAAATGCAGGCAGAAGCTCAAAAGGAAAAACCTAAACAAGAATTCGGGAAGCACTCATAATACTTGATTTTCTCTCCATAGTTTTGCCTCTAGCAATTGAGCCCTTAAGATGCAAAAAAGCTGTGAAATGAGCTCTCAGAACCCTTGTCAATCACTGGTCAAGGTCTAGCATGGTCAAAAGGTACTTCTAAGGCCTGTAGGAAAATAGTGGAATGAATTTATGATGTGTGTTTATCAGACTAACTGCAGATTTGATTATTGAAGCAAAGAGGCTTAAACAGAAGGGAGAGAGTGATAACGGATCAGTTAAGGATTATAATTCTTACTCTTTTCATTTCAAAGACCTTCCTATTGTTTCAATTACGTTTGCTAATTTGCATGTTACAGAAGACTTTCCGTGTTATGGCAAAAAGGGAGACGATTCTGCAAATTGTTTATTGAAACCATATCAGGTGGTGCTGTTTGTAATTCTAGGTTCAGGTGGTTGAACATTCCATTGGCAGAGGTACTTATTTATCCCTGGAGATGCCTGTTCCCCTGAGGAAGATGCAATACACAATAAGAGAATAATAGCCTATACTGAAAAGAAATTTGATAGTTGCATATTTTACTAAATTTTTAGTAAAAAGAAATTTTTAAAAAGTCTTAGGAGTGTACAAAAGTATATGTATAAAGATATAAAGGTGTATGTATGGAGATATATATATATTACATTTATGCACTTTGTGTGGAAACCACTTCTTTTACTTGTGGACATAATAGTTAAAATCCACAAAATTATCAGTTGTCTGAAGCCTTTGTTATATTGGTCTGAAAAAGAAGGACTCATACATGAGAATTAACTTCCAACTTGGTCTATGTAATTTGTACCTTATCAGTCCAATTTGGAGGCAAATTAAACACATCAGTACTCATTCTCTGGATATAAATCTGTCACTATCAGGTGAAGAAGTGTTTTCTGTCTAGTTAATCAATATGGAAGATTAATGCTGTAACATCCTTTGTTTAAATGAAATTAAATTGAGATGATGGTGAAATGGAAGATACATGGTTGATGTTCAAATATGTTCTACAGATCCAAAAATACAGCCTGGTGCAGGAGTTTGTGTGTCTATTTCTACATATTTTTATTATATGATTGTAACTATTTGAAGTGATATGGCCTTGTATCAACTTTAGCAAAGCAAGAGCAACACAAAGAAGTTGTTCCACTCTTTGGAAATCAGAGGGAATGAAGAACATGGATTGCAGTGCTCTAGTAGTAATATTAGAGAAAAAGTAGAGATTTATAATGCAGCAGCTGAAAATGTGGTCTGGTTTTCAGAGGGTTTCTCTATCAGATTTGTTTAATTACCAGTAATAGATAAAATATGCAACCAGTTTACAGAATATTGTGTCTGACATTGTCAGTACGTGACCACATCCTAATCTGCATTCTTGGTGAAACAAAGTCAATCCAAAACCCACAATCGAGAACGAGGTCCTGTTCCCCAATTTTTTTTGAAGAAATGGAACAGGATGTAATGGGCAGATCAGCAAAAGATGCCTCAGACTGGCTACCGCAACCACCTCAAGATACCAGAAACAGATGACGGATTTCAGCAAGGAACCCATTCTCAGATGTTTGCAGCTGTTCAAATGACAGATATTTTCCATTTACTTCTTTCTATCTTAATGTGCAGCCAAAAGAGGATTTTTTTGTGTGTCACTTTTCTATAAAGCCCT
Source organism: Certhia americana (assembly GCA_018697195.1). Classification (NCBI taxonomy): domain Eukaryota; kingdom Metazoa; phylum Chordata; class Aves; order Passeriformes; family Certhiidae; genus Certhia; species Certhia americana. The sequence continues at coordinate 8,758,778 of CM031870.1, forward strand.
CAAACTGAGGGAGAAGTTCTATGCTTCAGTTATTTAATTTCTTCATGAAATATTTTGCATTTCATAACTTCCTTCTCCTCCCAAATTACCCCAAGCAAAATCAGCATAAAAAGTGGTGTTCGGGAAAGGTATTTCAAATTATTTTCACTGCACTGAAAACACAGCTTAATAATGACATTCACTTAGTTAGGCTTTGATGCCAGGGGTTTAAAAGAGCTTTTTCACCAGAAGAAACCTTCTATTAGTGAAGAGTTTACCTAGAGAAAACTAGATCAAAACAATTCCAAGTGCTAATTAAGTTCTGTTTATGAAGGTGCTCCACCTTCATAAGCACACATAATTTTTTAATAAACAACTTCTCTAACAGGAAATTAGAAATTAACATCCCTACTGAAGAGAAAATAGCAGCAGAGCTCATTTTTAATTCACTGAAAACAATGCAGCAGTTTAGTCAGAATGGAAGGACAGATCGCTTCCAGGGGACTTGTGCATTAGTGGCAAAACTAATCTGCATAGGCTTGTACAGATCTCTCCATAGCCCAAGTCAGAGGAAACAAGATGTGACAAAATGGAAGGGCTGCAAAGGAAAAAGCTGAAAACATTTGTGAAAAGGCTCAGTACTCCTGCAGCAGACTAATCAATCACCTGGTAAGTACGTGATGAACACACATGGGAATTCCCCGTGCAATAATAATAACAATAGGTAGATAAATTGTGTGTTACAGTTTTGCCAGTTCTGCTGCTACCAGTGGGAAGCAGTCATTCATTCTGGGGACGACAGTTATACCCTCTGGCCATCACCACTAATTAAATCACTATCTTTCCTATTCCATTTTTCCCCAGATATAGATGTGATCAAAGATAGAAAAATATAAGGAAGGAACAGGTAACTAGATTTAGGTAATAATTTTAAAAGCAAAATTAGATAGTCTGAGATATTAATTCCACATGTTTCTGTCTGGAAGGAAGGTGCAACAGTATGTGAGGTGATGTATGTATGACCATAATGTTGCAATCAAAATATTCTGCTTCTCATAACTCCTAAAATTTCTGGAAAAACACAGAGCACACATACAAATGGGAATAGTTCACAGATACGCTCATATTTTCTATAACATGGTTACAGTACTGGTTAAGTAAGGGAAGAGCACTTGATGTCATGTACCTGGCATTGTGCCAAGCATTTGTCATTGTCCTACAAGCCTTGTCACTGGAGTGGGCAGACATGGATTTGATGGGGGTCACTCAGATAAGTAAGTGGCTGTATGGTCTCACTCAGAGTTGAGGACAGCAGTTCACTGTCCAAGTGGAGGGCAGGGACAGGCAGCATTCCTCAGGGATCAGTGCTGAGACTGGTGCTAACACCTCTGTTGGTGACATGGACAGTGAGACTGAGTGCATGCTCAGGGGAAGCTGTCAGAAGGAAAAGTTGGAAGGGGTTGGAACAAGATAATTTTTAAGGTCCCTTCCAACCCAATCCATCCTATGAATCAGTGACTGTGGCATTTCTCTATGACATACTCATTTTTTTGAAAGATACTTCAGATTTCACCTCCTCATTAATGAACGTTACCAAACCAATGGCTCAGCAGATCTTTGTGTTGGGGTCCAACAGGGAGTCTGTCCATTGTGAAGACAATCTGTTTGCTTCAGCCTCATGGGTCTGATCCAGAACAGTTAGTGAGGCTTCAAGGAAAAGGGGGAGTCTTCAACACCTGAAGCATTTTACAATGGTTCATTATCTTTTATAACCTGCAATACTATATCTTGTGTTTTAATGTGAAGACTTCTCTTGCTGCCTGTTCCTCTGAAGAAGAGAATGATGGTTTCTATCCATGCTGGCCACATTTTTTCTTTAAAAACCAAATTAAGAAAAACATGCAAAAGCTCCTCACTGCACAAGCATGTAAAATGTAGAAAATTAATATAAGAAATCAGAGCTCCAAATTAAAAGTGGGACTGCAGAACACCAGTGCAACAGAAAAAGGGAAATAAAAAATCCAGTTCTTAGGGAGTAATTGAATCCCACACTTTAGCATATTAAATAGCAACCTGATGTCCTGGCACACTTTGTTGGGCTAGATCCTGGAGCCCAGATTTAACAGAACACAATTCCATGAGCCTATGCAAAAGGTACAGGGCACATTATAACTGCAAATGCTTGTTGCTGACACTCAGCAGAGTGTCAAAAAGCATGGTCTGAAAAATATGAAAAGGCCTTCCTTACACAACAGACCTCTGTCTGCAGTTGTTTGAGCACTCATATCTTTCCCTGGTCGTTCTCTAAGTACTGACATATCCTGGGAGGAATTTTGCAGCTTAAGACATTACTGCCCCAAGCTGTCAACCTCGACCTTCCACAGAGGTCACTCACTCTTAACAGGAGATGCCAATCTGTCACCAGAGAAAGGCAAGATATGTACACACACCCTGCCTGTCAACACTGGCATGGGCACATTAACCTATGGCACAGGAGATGGGGTACAATGCCAGAAACTTCTGCAGCAACATTCCTCAGGGGATCTCTCCATCCTAAACAGCAGCCTTATCACAAAAGGGGTAATTTTAGCTTCGGCACACCAAATTCTTATACCTATGAGCAATGTGGCTGTAATGAGAGTGACTGCACATATATATAAAAGAAGTTACTTGCTTAAGTATTTTGCTGAATTGGAGTTTAATACCTTCCATATTGGTATTTCTGCAGCAATTAATGAAAAAAGCTAGAACATACCAGCACAGCACCCCTGGGTGCCTGCATTAACTTAAAATATCATGGAATTGACATACAGTTTCTGTCTCTAATGAGGCATGTCAACTAAACAGAGAATAAAGGATTACAAACCCTGATACTTCCAGATACAAAATAATCAGTCTCAGGACTGAAAGCAGAATTACCCTGAGAACTAAACACCCAATGGCTCTAAATAGTTGTCCTGTACTTTGTGACAACTATGGACAGAGAGGACATACTTACAGCATGTCTGATGCTTTACAGCAGCTCCTGCATTCTTTTTCTTTAAGGGACATGTTTAATATATGGCTTCATAATTCCTATTAAAGTGATTAATGCTGGAGGGAGTTCAGACTGCTTGAAAACAGAAAGTTTGTCTAGGCACAGCTATTAATAATCAGCCTTTGTTAACTCTGTGCAACACTCCTGGGGCAGAAATGCACACAAAAACAGGGCTCAGGAGCTGGCCAGAGATACTCCTGCAGGATGGGCAAACACTGGGCAGCTGACCATGGCACTGGCACATGGAGCTATCCCAGACTCAATTCCCTGCTGCAAGGGAATACATTCTGGTATTTTCAGGAGTAGCTACAATACCAATAGCTTTTAAGATATCCACTTAGTATTTTTTATTACCCTGCAGTGACAGCAGCAATAATTAATTCTGAAATAAATAATGCCTGAGGAGCTGTAAAACTACACTGACGTTTCACTGATCCTCAGTATGCATGTTATGATACATATCTATACAGGTACATGCCTGGTTCAGCCCAAATTGGACAATTTTGCAATATTGACACCTAATTAAACCAATGAAAAGGGTGGGTATGCCACTTGTGAACACACATTTTAAGACAAAAAAAAGCCCAGGAATATCTCTTTTGGCTTCCGTCCTTGCAGGAGGTGGCTGGCTGGGTCTGGGCTGGCCCCAGCTCGGCCCACATGGCCAGGCCTGGGCTGGCCCCCGTGGCCCAGCTGAGATTTTCTGCCCCCGGAGGGGTGGTGAGTGGGCTGCCGAGCCCCTCACAGGGGAGTCTGCTGGACCCTGTTCCAGCAGGCAGCTGGGGACCCCTTGCCAGCAGAGCTGGCCCCTTTCCAAGCAAAGCCTGCTGGGCCGTGCCAGCTGGAGGTTGTACTGGCACCGGGAGCAGCTAAGGAAGGAATGGCCTGGGGTCCAGAAGCAGCCGTGTGGCAGCCACCCTTCCAGACTGGGAGCAGCCACATGGCTGGGATCAGAGTGGCCAGGGTGGTCCCACACTGCCACCTCAGCATGGCTCGCAGAGAACTTTATTTGCTCAGCCTCTTTGAGCCAGCTTTGCTATGGACAGAAGGACAAAAGTGATGGTGACAGCTTTTCCTGTTTTCAACACCCCACTAGAGTCAGGCCAGCATGGCTTGCATGGTTCCAGCAGAGACCACAGAGAGGCATGGCGAGCCATATTCCCAGTGCAGAGCTTGAACCAGATTAACCTTTCAGCGTTGCAAGACTATAAAAACGGTTTCAACTGATAATAAAGCTTGAGAACAAATGACCCTACAAACACCAATTCTCTCCTGAATCAGAAAAAGGAAGAAAGGTGAAGACATGTAGAGACAATAATGTAGGATTATGAGGTCAGTGAAGAAGGAGTTAAATTCTAGATGAAGGGAATTGAAGAGATGCCTTGAGCTTGGCTGAAATTCTTTTGTAGAGCTATGGGAAAGATATATTTGATATATCAGACTTTGGAGATTTTTTTCCTGTGACTCATGGAAATAGTGTAGCATTCTAGCACAGCTGTGAGCTGAGGCAAAAGTAGTTGAAGCAAACAGATGTTGCTGTGGTCCAATGAGAAACTTGAGCAGAGAGAGATAAGAAACCTTGCCCTAGAGATAGCAGTAGAAAATCTCTGTTCCCAGAGATGAATGGAGAACTTTTGTCTTATGCTAGAACCGCTCATCCTTAAAATAGCACCCCAATAAATTTATATGGTCCGTGAATGCAGCTGTGAGAAAGCTGCAAGGCATGGGAAGGACTTTCACACTGCAAACAGATTTTCCTTTCCCAGGAGGCTGATTCGCTGTGACATTGAAGTCACGAGAGAACTGTTTTCATGTGGAGAAGTCTCCATAGCATGGCAAGAGAAACTCCTCCCCTAAATGAACTGAAGTAAAACAATTTTAGAGGTAGTAAACTGACTGAAAGTCCCAGGTTTTGTCTCTTTACATTGTCAGTGGAAAAGAAAGTATGGGGAGGGAGAAGAGAGGTGTCCTGAAGGTTTATTCTGATTTTCTTATTATTTTTCTTTTAATTCTGTTAATAAAGTTTTCTTTCTACCCTTTCAAGTTTAGGCCGGCTTTGCTTTTTCTCCTAATCCTATCTCACAGCAAAAAATAAACCCACCACAGCACATATCTATGCATATATTCAAAAAGATATCAATCTGCAATGCAGATTTCAGAAAATGCAGAACTGAAAGATATATTGAAGTGCACCTAAATTTACTCCCATCCTGAAAGAACTAAAATGTAAACATATTATTAAAGGATGGATTAGCATGTCTAATTCCATGGAAATTAGAATATAGATAAAAATTTTAAACTGTGATTAAAAGAATGAAGAGAGAACATTAATAGGATGAATTATACACTCTAGCACAAAATGGTATGTAAAATTGTAGGCCTGCTTTCAAAATTAGGAAGTGAGGAAAAAAGACAGTCTGTTCCTGGGAAAATATTGGTTATAAGCAGTTGAGAGTTATCATACAAAAACTATTGATAGGTTCTAAAACTTGTTAGATGTCTTTATTATTCACAGGTATGTAGAAAAAAAGATTTTCATTCTCTGTTTTACAAAAAGAACGAAAAGGAGCAAATTTTTTTGGTTATGAATACTGTTGAATAGATTGAAAATTACAGCTTTTGTAGTTCCCTGGCTACAGATTAAAACTGCAGGTGTATATTACCCATTTTAGTCAAAGCATCTGAGAGAATTTCCATCTCTAACTATAAAAGAAAACTATTTTCAATTTCAAGTTAGAAGTACAAATATTCCTCTCTGTTTCTTCAATTTTGTCTGAATTTCAATTTCAGTTTAGAGTATGATAAAATGTTGTCATGTTATAGACATGTTATATGTTTATATTTATATATTATATAATTATAGATATTATATAATGTCATAGTTTGGTTAAGAACTGTCCAAATCAATCAATAGTGAGTAAAAAAATTACCAAAAGCTTTTCTGTTCCTGATGCTGATGTAGAAGGGTACCTCCTGGAGCAGAATCATCAGCTACAATCCTAAAATACTGAAATCTTTTTATCTTAAACTGATGTATAAATTCATTCCCATGGTAACATTGTTTGGCCTTCCACAAAGCTCTAGTCCTGGAATTTCTCTGTTGCACCCAATATATGATGATAATCTGCCTCTAAAGTCACTGTCTACACAATGAGTTGTTGCGAGAGATGTATTTAGTGTATTTACAGGTGCAAGAACTATGAAAAGATTTATATCCTCTCTCAACTTTGCAGTTCCCTGCTTACTTCAGTTTTGTGTCTCTGCTGATTGCTTTTAATCAATACTGCATTTTTAACTAAACACAAACATCTATTCAAGTGATTCCCACGGTAATTGATCCCCCTGCAGTACAATAAAATTCCTTCTGTGTGTCAGGTCAGTTTTCTTGCTGCTGAGCAAAGAAAACAGGTTCTGATCATTATCTAGTTAATTCCATTTAACTCCAGCTAAAAGAGCACCCTGCTCACACAGACAGGTACATTCACAGCTATGTCTACAATCTGGTTTGGAGTCACTTTTGGGAATCATCAGAAAATACAAACCCAACAGAGATGTGTGCTTACACAGCCAATCCACAGCCAGGCAGGAGGAAGGTGGGAAACAAGCTATGATTTCAACCACCGCAGCCAAACCATATTAATTTGCAATGCTTAGGAAGCAGAACCCATTTTATGTTTTGATAACTATTTACTTTATGGAGCAAAATGACTGCTTTACTGTGCAAACTGAAAATACAGTGTTTGGTTTATTTCTTAACCCACAGAAGGAATAACTTCTGGTAAATCTTTCACTGTTTACTACTTCATTCCTTATAGATTTTTCTAGCAATAACAGTTTACATGGATGATTCACAGAGATATTTCAAAGATAAAATACAGCTGAGATCTCATAATTTAGAGGTCATAACTCTCATCAACTAGAATAGAAGTTTCTATCACTGTATGTTCACTGTTCCCCAAGGCACATTATTTAAGCAGCACTTTCCTAGGTACAACTTTATCCAGCAGATTGTGGAAATCACTGGATTTAGGAGCCAAGAGATTGTTCTTAGGTGTAAGACAGTTTTGGGTGAGGTATCTTGACATGCACCCCACTGCTGGAATCCAGAATGCTGAGAAGTATTTCTCTGCATGTTTTAAAGGATCCAAACCCTGTGACAAACACTATTTTTAACCTTCGTCCATGGAAAGGGCTTCCTAGGCTCTGGGACGTAGCAGAACTTTTAAGAATATAAATTAGATAGTAGCATAATAGGAGGTTTATCACAGGGTGAGAATTTTAGATTTCTGGGTTTGTTAGCATGGTAGATGAAGACAAGATGGAGGACCCTTGTCGTTTTTAGGCTTCTTCCTCCTTCTTCATCTACCCCATATTTTGCAGTGTTGGGGACACAGAACTATTGGTTAGAATTTGCCACAGTATAGAATCATATGAATAAAAATACAGCTAGTTATTGGAAGCTAATGAGAAATAATGCACATTCTTGGTGATAATTGGGTGAATTATCTTTAAGAGAGTCTTGAATCTGTGTTCGGGGCTATTAGTTATTGGAAGACAAAGAAAAATAATGCATGTTGTTGCTGGTAATTGGGTGAATTGTCTTAAGAGAGCCTTGAATCTGTGTTCGAGGCTTTTTGGTGCCTTTTCTCCTGCGTGCCAGGCTGGCGTGAAGCCTGGTGTGCTGCAGCTGCTGATAAGAAAATAATAAACAATATGAAGACTGAGGAAAACCAAGAGTCCAGTTTGCCTTCTTAACAAGGATTTTTGAAAAAGGGAGAGACCTGTGTGAGTGGGAGAACTCCCACACCCCACTAACAGTGAAATCCTCTAGAACAGCCTTAGGGTCACAGAGAAGCTCCTGGCGAAGGGAGTGCAGCAACTCCCAAGGTTGGGTGCTGGGATTGCCTTGGGGGTAGGGGGGACTGGTGTCATTTGGAGAAGCTCAGGGGATGACAACCTCAGCACAGGAGCATGATCAAAGCTGTGCCTTCCGGCCAGGACTAATGAACCCATTTCATGGATAACTTGAGTCAAACTTTGATGCAGAAGTGACTTATTAACTCAGTCTCCCTGTGGCACCAGGATTTGTAAATCACCTCAGATAGACCACAGGATAATTCAGGCTGGGATGTTGAGAGGATCTAATCCAGCTTCCTGTTCCTAATTTCTTTTTGCTTCTCTTTCCATACTTTATATAAATATATATATGAAACATAGAAACACATTTCATAACCATATGTTTAAGCAAAACCAGGTCAAAAAGGAGATTACTTTAAAGGACACTATTTTGCTTGGAGTTAAGGAAAAAGCAGACCTGCTGTCTTATGAAAAAGAATAAAACAACCAAACTTCTGAGGCAAAATAACATGGAGCATAAAGCATTAACTTTAAAGCCACATTGGCTTTTCTGCTAGCAACAAAAGTGCACAAAAGAGTTAATATTAAATATTAAAATGAAAGAAATATGCTCTCTAATGAACTAATATACGTGGGTAAGGTAACATCTGCTACTTTGTTTATAACAAATGTGTCAAACATTAGATATGCCAGCATTCATGCACATGTTCTGATGGAAGTTAGAGAATTTGCTTTATTTGCCCAGCAGAAAATGGAAGATTTTATGTCATGACAAAGTAATGTTAGATCTGAGAGTGTTGGGAGAGAGAGGCAAAATTTCCTTCTGAAGTAGAGACAGCCCATCCAATGACTCTGGTTTGCAGGGTACAACAGAAAAGGAGAAATTTGCTGGTTTATGCTCTGTTAAAATAATTTTATTTTTATTTTTAAAATAATTTTTAGACTCACTTCAATGATCATTTGAAAGAATAAAAAATACCAAAGCCCTGTGGGGAGTGTCCATGTTCATCTCTGGTGAGTTTTTTTGTAATATCTGGAAGGAATGGAAGTGTGGAACTCAGGTTGTCACTGGAATGAATGATCCTTCAACAGCTCTGAGGACACTTGCAAATAATCTAATACACTGAGCAGCAGGGATGAATTTATTTATATAATTTGTACTGCCTAAAAGATCACCGATGTAATCTGGCATTGTAAGTGCAGATTCAACACAGACTAAAGTTTACTCCAACACAACGCTTGTGAAATGTTAGGTAAAATCACACAGAAAAAAAATATGCATAGAAGCACACCACAGACTCAACTGGGAGTCAAGTCTGGCAGAAGTCTATCACGTAGTGACAGCTTTCTTTTCTCTCAGCTGTTAGCACAGTATAAAGAGAAATGAGAGAAGCTTCCTAGGCTTCATTACTGTAGGAAGAAAACTGTTACCAAGAGAAAAATGATCAGCACATTCAAGTATTTTGATATAATGATCAAAAAGTCATAAATACTTCACAGTGTTTGAGGCCATTCAAGTCAGCTCTGTCCGTATTTGATTAAAAAACAAATTTGCTGATATAGACAAAAAACCACTCAGTATTAGGGACAAAGAATGTTTACTGGGAGTATAAAAGAAAGGATGGAAATCTAACTCACGCCTCTAAATCAACCAGTGCCAGGTTAAAGGAAGAGAGATTTGTGTGGTATAACAGAACTGTAATTGCACTGTCCTCCTTTGAGTTTGGTGTTTATATACCTAAAATACAAGAGCCACGCTTGGCCATCTTAGTCACTGGATATTTGGGAACACTGCATGTGTTAAAAAAAAAAAAATATCACTGGTAGGAACACCATAGGCAGCATAAGAACATCATTACTTGGAAGTAACATGCACAGCGGGAAATATTAATTCAACTACTGGGAATTAGAATTCTGCAAAGACTTGAGAAATTAATCACTCTTTTCAATGCTTCCTCTTGTCAAGGGAAAAAACTCCTCATATCCCTCTTCTTTATGGGTTAATTTCTCTTTTGTTTATTTTGACTTGCTGATGCAGCTGAAAAAACTAGACAAACCAGTGGCTTAACACCTTTACTGTAGAATGTTTGCTAAGTAAGGAAACCAGTAAAGAAAACCTGTCTGAGCAGTTAGCAGGTAATACCTTCCGGTAGGAAATGTCCTTACAAGGTGGCTTTTATAAACCAGTTAGGCAGCTGCACATTGTGGGCCCATTAAGATTGTATAACAGTGTTCAGTGAGCTATAATATGGAAAGCTCAAGGTAGTTTTGAAATTATTTCCAACATCAGATGGGTGAAACAAGCAAAAAAAAAAAAAAAAATTTAAAGAAAACGTAGTGGGTTTGCCATTTATTTTGTGAAGTAATTCCTTATAAAAAAAACCGTGTAAGCACTGAAGAAGTCTCTGTTCCATTCTTGATCTTGTAAAGACTGAACTCTAGTGTGAAAAACCAACATGAACTCTAGCCTGCAAAATAGTGATGTAAACATTCTGCAGGTGTAAAAGCCTCTGAAAGGTTTCCATTTAAGGCTTACAGTTCAGATAACCTCTCAAAACAAAGGGCTTTGAAAAATACTTTCTCAAAAGAAATTTCTTACTTGCAAAAAGTGCAAACATTTTCACAAAATAAACAAAGTAGGACTGCTGTGAGATAACGGAGAGTCTACGAAGATTCAGTTATTAGTCACTGGTTTAAGCAAATCCTTGCTTAAAAACCCCAAATGTCTCCACACATTTCATTACCCACAGGACATTGCGAGGACACTTCAGGACTGGTACTCAAAAACTTGTATTTCCAGTTTGCAAATCAATCAAAGTGAGATCCCTGTACACTGCAAGTGATTTCAATAGTAACTGACTACCCACACCTGCCCCACTCTAACACTCCAGCATGAAACAAGGTGCCACGGCAAAACAATTAAATAATAACTTGGGTTTGAATCCTTTAAAATTACACTTGCCAAAACATTCATGTTGTTTTTTCCATAATTTTCCTTGTTCTCACTTAAATTATCTTCCCTTGGTGTTTTCTAATAAAGACAGACATTGTAGTGACATTGTTGAGGCCTTAGCAAGGTTCCCTCAAGCAAGAGGAACATGAGGAGAGAAATCAATTTAGTGCATGGGCAAATTCCTGCAGAGTTCCTGTGGAATCTTGCATCATAGACTTAATTCCATTTTTTCCCTTTCACCTTGTTAAGTACGTGCCCTACAAGTGCTAGAATATATTCAGGAAGAGAAAGGGAAAAAAAAGAATTATGAAAATGCAGAGGCAATTAGTTTTTGATTACCACATATAAGAGGCAAGGGAAGGAGGCAAGGGTCAAGCAGACAATATTGGAAGTAATTTTAAATTTTGCACATTATAAAAAAATCAGAAAAACTATTAGGTTAAATCAAAGCCCTATATCAAAGGGAAACTATATAACAGTATACATTCAAAATAATTTTTATTATAGTAACCCTTCTACTTCTGAAAACTGAGAGTTCTCTGCATTTCTTGAGGATATAATTAAATGACAGACCTTTCTTTCACATCTAAAACCAAAGTGTATCATTCAGTTCCATTCTAATGAAGGAATCAAAACATTTTAATTTTTATACTTCATTATCTTGACCTCTTAGCCTTGCCCCGAAGCATTGCCAAAAAATATTCAGCCTTGTTAACAGAATTCTATTAACTCCAAACTACAATAAAATTCATCAGAAAATTTTGCCCTTGGTGTGGACAAAAACTTCTACTGGTCATTTTCTCTGGGGGCATAAAACCCACTTTCTGTCAGGTCACAACACACTCATTCATGCCTTGTTCAATATGACATTTGTCTGTAAAGACAATATATGAACTATTTAAATTTAGCCAATGTGATTTTAGAAAGATATTGCCTTTGTACTCCTTAAATACTGCACCCCACACAAGTTTTCAGACTCAAATTTCCATCACACCACTTGAAGATCTTAGAAAAAGCTAACTACTTTTAGTGAGGATGAAGGACATTGATTAAATTGCATAAAATGATGTAACTGATTTAATTCCGAATTTGAATAACTTATTTCATGTGTCTTGAGTCACCTTGACTAATTTAGATCAAACCAAATTGGGACTGCTTTAATAATGAATAAGGTTTATACAGAGATTAAGCATTTTTTAAGTGGTTGCAAAGAACTCAGTGCTTGCATTGCCATTCTAGTGGGATGTGCTGACATAGCAGATGCTCCCCAGTGGCAAAACCACTAAGAAATGGCCACATCCCTCTGACATCTTTTGCCCCAGCCACTGTACTTGTCCCCCACACTGCAGTTTCTCACACAGTTGAAGAGATTCAAAGTGAAAATAACTTGCTGGAGCAAAGTTGCTGCCAAAAGCAGGATTTAAAACAGCCTCAGAGCTGGCAGTCATACAGCATAGCCAGACAAGTTTGGCTGACCATCCACTGCATTTCCTTCTCTGTACTGACTAGCTTTTTCTGATTTATGTTCTCTCCCTCTCCTCTGCTGAAAGCTTTCTCATTTCACTCAGCGCACCTCTGTGATACATTGAGAAACAGAGGAAATGTTACCCTGTTGGGCTCATCTGTGTTTAACCACAGCTATACCACAAGTGCTGTGGTGATGATTTTATCCACTTTTAGTGCATGTGGCCACTGGAAAAAGCATCCAGGGTATGATGCTCTTGAAGCATATTGAATTGTCTGAATAAAATCACCTGTGGTTCCTATTAGTATTACAATTCTTGCCTGCTTTCAAATCCACACAGCTGAGGATCCTTTTACATACAAAGTAGTCATGACATGATAACTTGTAACTGCCAAAGAGGCTTCAAAGGTCTCTTGAAACCCATTTTTCTTTGAACTGGGGCACCTGCTAAAATAAATGCAACTTTTACTTAAGTTATATCTGATTTTAGCTCACAGCTTCACATGGAGGACAAAATATATAAAAGACATCATGTTTGCCAAATTATGGGCTCCTGACTAGAGTTAAAAGAGTCTGCTCAAAAGCAGATGGGAAATACAAATGCTAAGCTTTGATTTCTGTTGGAATAGGCACAGGAACAAATCTACATTCATAGTAACTTCTTCAGTTTTATCTCACAATATATTCTGCTATGCAGGAAGATTCTACATTTTGCCTCATCATGTTTTTGTATTTGAAATCTGATTAAGAGCAGTGAGATTATGCTGATACTTCTGGTCCATGTTGGATGAATACTTAATGAAAAGATGTTTTTCATACAAACTTGGAGGTAAAAGTAACTCTAGTAATATACAGAGTAACTCTATTAATATACAGAGGAATGCTTGAACCTTTATCCCACACAGTTTTAGACCAGACCAGGCACAAAAGAACTTTATGGGAAGCTTCATGGAAGTTTGCACCAAGGCCAGGTGTTTTCTTTAGGGTAAAATAAGTGCTTCCCCCTGCCCTTCCCGGCAGCCAGTGGAAGAAGAGGCCGGGAGGAGCCGGCCGGCCAGTGGTAGCTGGAATCTGCCGGGCCCCGTCAGCTCCCAGCCAGGGAGAAGGGGAAATGCCATCAGCCCCTGGCGTGTGACAGCAGAGCCCTGGCCAGGCTGGTAAGATCCTAGTCCAGAGCGGCCGCTGAAGAAATTTCCTAGTGGCTGAGGCCAGAAACAGCCCTGCAATCCAGCAGCAAGTGTCCTGCAGCTCCAGTGCAATCCATCAGATGACTGCTTTGGGCCGGCTACCGTCCTTCGTTAACCCTTTCAGTGCACAGATGAGACCTGAAAGGCTCCATCCTGTCTTGAGTGAGAGAAAAGACAGAGTGAAGACACGTAAAGGAGACCACATGAAGGCATCAAGGTCAGTCACGAAGGAGTAAAGTCTCAGATGGGAGGAGTATGAGGAGATGCCTCTTGTAAATTCTCTTGTAAGCTATGGTGATGGACTAAATATTCTTTTTAACCATAGAGATGTTTAGAGGAGATGGAAACTTCAAATTGGAGACCTGAGCAAAGGAATTCAGTGCAGATGAGCAAATGTTGAAGTGACTGTGATCCAATGAATTGCTGAGAAATTTGAGCAGAGAGAGAAGTGAGTGATGATGACCGTTTTTGCGCCGAGAGAAGATGAAGGGAATCTTTGCTTTGAACAATTTATTCTTAAAATAAACAAACCCCTACATCAATATGGCCCAGAGGCACAGCTATGAGAGGCTGTTAAAGTGGGAGAAAATTTCACAAATGCAGATGTTCCAGGCGGCTGATGTTCATGGAGAATTTTTCCCATAAGAGCAAGAGATGCTCCTCTCCCTAAGTGAACTGAAGAAAGATTATTCTAGAAGTGGAAAACTGACTGAGAATTCTGGGTGTGGTTTCTGTATGTTGTCAATGGGAAAGAAACTGTGGGGAAGGGAGGAGTGTTCTGAAGGTTTTATTGCGATTTTTACTATTCTTCTTTTAGTTCTGTTAATAAATTTTATTTATATGTTTCAAGTTTAAGCCTGCTTTGCTCTTGACTGGGAAATTTCAAACTGGCGAACCAAAACCACTACACTAGTTTACTATGTTTGAAAAAGCTTATCACTTGCTCAGAGAAAAGTCTTAATTTACATGAAAGAAGGATCTCAGCATGCAGTGTTGGTAGCAAGGTTCCAGAGCTGATCTATGCTGCAAAGCTGCCCCACGAGACCAGGATGAAATTTGATTTTGGCTGACAGCTGGCTAACTGCAAACCCAAACATTATCCTATTTAATAAGAACATGTAATTCATCAACACCAAGATTCAGCAAGTAACAGGAGATTTTATTGACCTCCTTGTTCTGCAGTACCTCAACAGCAGGTTTTCACATCAGGAAAAAAAAATCCAGAATCCCAAAGTGTGAGAATTCCTGTGTGGCTGTAATGTTCTTCAATTACCACTACTGCACAACTGGAGTAGTTTCACTGCAGTATAAAGGGAGTTCCCATTACTAGGAAGGTACAATTTCTTGTGTTGTTGTGTACGGCTACATCAGAGGCAGTGGAAAGAAAGGTCTGATGGTTAAGCTTGAAGTATTTTTAGACAATTCAATAAAAATACTTTCCACTCAAAACACTAAAAAAAAAAAAAAAACCCACATTAAAAAAAAAAAAAAAAAAAAAACAAAAACAAACCAAAAAAGCTGAGAAAGTTTCTAATTTAGATGTACTGATTTCTCCTTCCTGAGCACAGAAAGTCTCTAGACATTCTGCAGAAGTTTATAGGTCCATGCAAAAACCAGTTTGGTTTGAAGACTACGCCTCAAACTGAGCTACCTTATTTTGTACACCACCTGGAAATAGGAACACACTATAGGAAATAGGAGAAAAAACAACTATATGTTCTATAAAATATAACTAAAAAATATCACATTTACTGAGTGAACTCAATTATAAAAATAGGCCCCTTTCAGTCACAGGCTTCTCCTTCCACCCCAAATAGTGATTTGGAGATTAAGACCGCTAGAAAATAAAGTTTCAGTACACAATATTCGAACAACAAAACTGACATCATCCAAAAGAAACCTCAGGAGACACTGCCCTCTCCACCTGCAGAAATGACTGTAGTGAAATTCAGAGTGTTTGCCAGCATGGGCCATCATGAAATTGGCAGAGAAGTGGCAGATCCTGACATTTTAAATTAGTTGAAAACAGATAATGAGACTAATGAAGAGGTGGAATGTGGGCAACAAAAATGTACCCACATCACATATGCCAAATAAACAGAAGAATGCCTGGTGCCTCAAGCTTTGGTCCCAAGAATAATGAAAATCTGCAAAAAAATTAGGTGGTGTGTTAATTGCAACATGCAGCTTTAAGCTAGCAGCCAATTTTCTGTGATAAATCAAGGTTAGTTACTGCAAAACCTAATTTAAAATAAACCAAAACCTGTCTACAGAACAGAACTAGATAAGCACATGCGTGAGGGAGGTAGTTACAAAAGAAAAAGTGCAATACACTTGAAGCTTACAGGCTAGAGTCTGAGCAAGTGAAACATCCCCAAAGAAATTCAGAGCATCCCTGGCTCAGGAATTTGAGCTTAGCCAACCTCCTTAAAACATAGAAAATACACTAGCAGGACATCAGTGTGTAAAAACAAGCCAGCCACCATACAACTACATTAAATACCACTGCCACAGCCCTTCCCTCCTGCCAAGCCCGTATCAAATACGTTACCTGTGAGGTCAGTCCTCTCTCAGTGAGGGGAAGCAAACCACAGGAAATATAGTTGCATCACTTCTTGGGGAATGCAGAACACCTTAGTAACAGATGGACAATCCCAGCTTCACAACCTTTTTGCTTCTAGGCACAGGTGCCCTTCACTAAACCGCTGGAGACTAGGGTCTGTAAGAGCACACTCACAGCCAGGACACCCTTCCTGAGAAGGGGAATTCTTTTCTCTCACTCTGACCCTCACTTAACGAGGGTTAAGTTCCAGTCATCCAAACAGCTGAGGTCTGATTTTCATCCAGACTGCAACACTGCTGTTCTCCTTGAGGACCTGCAACAGTGATTAGGCAGATGACCTCCTTATTGCACAATCCTGTTTATTGAACTTGGAGAAAACATTCATACAGGAAAACAAGTGGGTTTGGGTTCTGCTGGTTTATTTGGTTTGGGGTTTTAGTTTGTGTGGTTTTGTTTTGGTTTTTTATTAATTGCTCAAAGTTCATGTGGCTGTACATGAATTTATGTTTTCAACTTCAGAAATGCACTGAACCTTGCTAGCATGTAACTTATGGCAAAATATGATGTCTGATCACCTCTTGGAAACAGGATTTTTGAATGCACCTGGTAGAGTTCTTTTGGGGTTCTCTGTGTTTATTTCTTAAAATTGCATGCACATACAAGCTGCCAGAAAGTCACTCTATTGCTACTGAGCCTTACTTTCTTCTCTCTACCCTAAAGGGAATCAGGAAATTGCTTTCACATAGGGAGCTCCTATAAAACAAAATAGTCTTTGTTTGCTGACCCAATTACATAAAATATTAAAAGAATGGAGGTTATTGCCTAACAACATCAACATTGAGTTACAACCAAAATTACATAGTTCTTGTTGACAACTTTTAGTACTCTATTAATTTCACCCATTTCTCTGCAATGCATAAAATTCTTATGCCTTAATTCATTCAAATAATCTAAAAAGTCTTCCATACAGAAGTCTTCATGTGAAAATTATTATTTATGAGGTGTCAAGTGAACAGTATTACAGTTATAAGAGACTATTTGGTAAGGATATGGGACAATTAAATTTTTAAAACTGACACACCTTGTTAATTAGAACTGCCAACATTTGACATTTTTATTCCCAAGAAAATTGATTTATTATAGATTCATTTAAATTTTGGGAGAAAGCTGATGCTGGGAATTCTGATTCACAGCAGATTTCCAACCACAGGTTTCAGATTACCTTCTGTAGCGCAAATAGATATAAATTAAATGCACTGAGCCCTCAATATCTAAAACTCTGAGTAAGAACCACTGTGTCAAAGAACTGATTTCCATCAACTTTCTGATTCCTCATTTCCCACCTGGGACTTTGCAAAGCATTTTTTAAGCAGCCTTCCCAGTAGCTGGAAGAAAATTAATGATTTCACTGCTCAGTAGACAGAGCTACGCCAGTGAACAGCTGTGGCTTTTTTTTTTGTTTCTTTTTGTGAAAGTAAAAAAGATGATATATGAATACAAACAGGATAGACACATTCCTGATTCACAAAATTATTTTTATATCTGGCAGTTCTATCTAATGTGCGCTGTTCATACACAGTGGGCAAATTCCCATTCTACAGCAGTGTAATACCATCCAAAACCTCCTGTCTTAGAAGGGTTTTTTTTCCAGAAAACTTAATATTTCCATATACTGGGGTACTTACAACATCAGAGAAAACTGCCTTCAGCATTACTGCTCAGAACTGGAATTTATTTTCTTTTCTAACCTTGATATTTAACAGTATGACCAACCTACAGCCTCCCTGGAAATAAGTCATAGTGGCTGACAAATTCACACAGTACAACAGCTGAACTAATAGTGCTTTACATGTCAACATGGAAGAACATTGGGGAGAAGATAGTGGGGTACACAACTTGCCATACCCCCGACGCAAACCAGGAGTGAGAGGCTAAGTTTTTAACTTTTCAGGGCAGCATTTGGAGGCTTTCAGGCCAAAGCCCATCAGCAGTGATTCTTTGAGTAAAACAAGTGCTGGCTTGTCCACACATAGTTCATAAAAAACTTCATGCTAACTCACAGGGAGATTACATGTTTGAGCTTCTTTGCTACTTAGGCAAAACACGAATCCTTCTGCAAAACCTGTGCACCAAAGCAGTGCACAGCTCTTTGTAGCACCTGGTTGAATAGAACAGGATAATTAGATTCCAGCACTCAGACAGCTGAGATTTACTGATTGTAAGAAGTAACATTGCCCCCAGTGAAGGAAGCAACTTAAACAGCTCTGGCTCAAGGGGTACCTTGGACATATTTACATTGGCTTCACAAGGTATTGGTATGCCAACTTCTCCCTGCATGGGAGGCACATGCAAACCTGCTGGGGTGGGGTTAATGTGCCAAGAGAGTCATGGAGAGGCTATTTGAAGCATCTGGAGCATCTCTGCATAGAACACGAAAGAAAGGGTTGAAAGGAAAGATGCAGTAAGAAAGGCATAGCAAAAACAAACATAAAAGTCAAGGAAGAAAAAACAAAACAAAGAAAGCAAGAACACTCTAGAATTAGAAACAAAGAACTAGTCTACAACTTTTAAAAATCCAAATAACTGTGAACTATTCTATAAAGAACTGCTGTTCTATGGCTGTATACAGACCTGTGTCCCTACAGTATTTTTGCCCAGGTTACCTGCAATCTACGAGTTTATTCTTCTAGGGCTTGTTATCATTGGAAGTCAGGTTATTAGTCAGGTTATTAAATGTCCTTCTGCATTTGGAAGGAACATTCTCCCATGGCTTCCTGAGGGGGAAAATAATCCTTGGACATTTGGCACAGAAAATGTTACAATCCATCCACAGAGCCACAGGTCAGAACAGCCTGACTGCCAGGGTGCCAAAAGGATAGGATCTGCTCAGAGTTTCTGCCAATCCCATGGCCTGATTGTGCAGCAGACTTACTTTCAGCTGTGCCACCATGGTTATTTTCCAACAGTTTATTTTGGAAGAGGTGCAGGAAAATGTTACAAAAATAAAGCTTTGCCAAATTCTTTCTAGACACCACTAGCAAGTATCAAAAACTGCTGAAGGTAAGTGGAAGATAAAGGCAAGAAAAAGAACAAAAGCATAGCTTGTCTATTTTTCATACTAATACTGAGATACTGTTTCAAAAGGGGTTATGTCAAAGTATACAGACATGCTAGGGGCCAGGCATAATTATTAAGACTGACTGACTCATAGATGTCAAACCTTTAACTGGTTTGTCAGTTGTCATGCACTGCCTGACAATCCTGCTCAGAGATGAAGTACAAGCAAAACTGCACATGTATTAACAACAGTGCTGCACATTGCACCAAAGGCACTGTCAAAGACAAACCTAAAGAGCAGCTCTACAGGCAGATTCTTACACAGTAAGACAGGAACAGAAGTGCCACATAACTCGCCCATGAGATACTGGCCTTCTGCTTTATGTACTGGGGTCCAAGATCAGAGATGTGCAGGTCTGAGGTGCCAAAGCTATGAAGCATTCAGAACCATTATGATATGAGGTCAGAGCCAAGAAACTTTTGCACAAGTCTGACCTCAACAGACAGTTAATCTAATCTTAAAAATGTGGAAATTTCAAGTCATGATGCATTTATAAAGTTGCAGATGTCACTAATCTAGAAGAGTTTGAAGGCACTCTGAAGGGACAGAATAAAAATTGTTTTGAAAGCTGTTCACTGGAGAACTGTATTTGTTCCATGTGTTCTGTCACAGAAACAATCAAGACTGACAGACTGGAAAATCTCTGCCTTTACTGCAAAAATATTGATGTGTTATACGTGCTAAATTAAGCCCACCTGTGCAAGTGTTTGTTTTGCCCACTAGCAGGAGATAAAACAGTCAGTGACATATTCTAGGCAGCACTGAACTGTATCTTGATATATGCAAAGCTTCATAAATTCAAAGTAATTCACTAATTATTTTTTGTTATTTTAGTTGATATAAATTTTTATAGTGACAAATCAGAGGCTTTTTAGGAAGCACAGAAATGAAACATCACTGCCTGTAACAGACAAGGAGACTGGAATAGTCCAATATTCTTCGGTCCATGTAGTGACCTCAGTTATTATAAAACAGGGTGCTTACACAGCTGTGTTTGGACATGGTTTCTAGGCCATTTAAAAGAATTTCAGATCAAATACTTCAGTTAAAGAAACAAAGGAAAATCCTACCTATACAAATTATAATTACAATTGAAACTTACACTGCTTCTGCCATTGTTCAGACTTGAAATGACAAGGAGTACAATTAAGTGAAGTTTTAAAGAACTCATATGTAATCCAAATATAATTCCATGCTTCTCATATATTTCCTGAAAGAAGCTCTTGAAATATTCTCACCCACTTATTTAACACTGCAGCTATGCCTAGTCAGTATCATTAAGGCAGATAAACATATTCAGAATAATTCAACTCCACTAATTCCCTTCAGAAAAAGAAAACGAAGTTTTAAAAAAACCCTGCATTTTGAGTGCATCAGCCCCTAACATATGCCAGAAATTAGAAAGTAATTACAGTAGGTTAGAATGTCATAAATATTGGCTGAAATATTTTAACTTCATTTAAGACACCAAATAATGGAAATAAATTTCTCTGCTCAGAAAAAAAAAATTAAATGTCTCTCCTTGAAAACAGAGCTTGAAGGTAATAAAAAGGAACTTTTAGTCAAGCTCCTTAGAATTTTTTAAGAAAGAGAAGAAAGATTTTCTGAAACTGTGCTTGAGATAAACATACCAAATTATCACAGCTAATTTATTTAAAGCTTTGAAATTTATTGATTGAATCAAACTTGATTCCTTTTAATTTGACTGGATTTTAGCTTTTCCTGTGTCAAACCAGGGAACATTTCTAACAGCTACATTTTTTTTCCATAGACCAGTCTCTAATGCATGAGATTTACATCTTCATGGAGGACAGACACAAGGCAGTAACCCACAGAGAATTCCTGCTACCAACCAAAGAAAACACAATAACATTACTGGAGCTGATAGCAGAAAACAGGGACACTGAGGTTCAGAACTGACAGTTTAAAAGTAGACATTTCAAATGCACAAACAGAAGTATTAGAAGTCTTGGCCCACCCCCAGGTTAAATCCATGAGATACTACAGACACCTCAGAATATATACATCAAGTAGTACAATACATAAAACTGCTGTTCTATGGCACAAAATCACATTCCTTCAGACAATGACTGGATCAGGTGGAACCTTCTAATGAGAAGAAAATTGTTCTTCCTCTACAAGTTACCTCATTCTCAGGGAGGGAAGCTTCAGTCTAGTATACAGGCAGGCAGAGAAAGAGTTAAGATAACAACAAGAACCCAGCAACAGCTGGGAGTCTGTAATTTATTCAAAGACCAGGGGACAACTGACAAAATAGAGCTATTAAGGGTAACAGCAGAATACCAGCTCTGGGATTGACCAATAATAACACATACCAAGAACTATAAAGGAAATTTGAAAATACCAACACCTTTAACAAATCTGAAGAGAGATAACACAGAAGTAAACCAGAAAGCCTCCAAAGATAAAACAGGATAGCAAAGTTTGAAATTCTCACTGAAAATGGGTTCCCCTAGAATACCATGTCAACCTGTTGGTTCAAATTAACACTTAAACCAATTTCTTCTCAGCACAATCTCAGATTAAAATGGGGTCCATCCTACTTCAGATCGCTTCCTGTCCCCACCTTTCTTCTATTTAACCAAGCAAATGTTACAATATTTCTGATGTAACACAGACAAAAAAGGAAAACAGAACTTCTAGCCTCATCTTTATTTTACTTTAGGCTAAAATATCCCAGTCACAAGTGATTTCACCTGCTTTGCCCCAAAAACTATTTGCTGAAGGGGAAAAAGCCTTTCTGATGACATCTGTGACAATAAAACATTGGTGTGCATTAGAGAAGCAACAGGACAGGTAGAACATCTGCCAGAGGCTATTTCTTCCTCCCTGCCACTGGTATCAGCTGTTCCTATTGCAGAGCTTAAGCCAGGCTACAACAGTACTAAGTTTTAAATACAGATTAATTCTTCCCAATATGTTTTCCCATGTAATTTCTAGAATTATTTTATATTTTTATTGCAAATTCAATTCCCAGAGGAGCTCAAGCATTTTGGAAACTATAAAGGACTGAACTTCAACAGACTGTTGGCGTTTGGAGTAAGAGGTAAGGAAATATTTATCAGCAGGTGGCTCCAGGTATGGGTGAAGGTAACCTGGGACCAGAACTACAGAGAGGGAACTCCAACAGATGCAACTGCATTAAAATGGGATTCAATACCACCAGGATATGAGTAATGGATTTTTTTTTATGTCATGCTTCAGCCCTTCTTGTTAGACATTTTGTAACCACACAAAAGTTTCACAGTATGAGTTGTGAAGTTTAATATGTTGAATACATCCACAACATATATTACCTTACATTACTGCCTTTTGCCATATAAGCATGCCAGGTTCATAAATAACCATTCAAGAAGGGTAAGAAATTTACTACATTTGAATATAATCACACATTCTTAGGAAACACTTCATATATGCAGTCTCGTCATGTTTGAGGGATTTTCCTCTAGCTTTCAGTGGACACCAACTCCAAGTAAGGATTGCAGCCAGCTGACATGATTGTTCTTTTAATACGAGCTTTGGCAATTCTCTGAAGTAAGGCATTCAATGCACCCAACCATGCTGGATGCACCTTACAGGTGTTATTAACACGTGAATCATCACGAGGTATCTTTAGACGGCTATATAAAGATATACATATAAAGACATACTGCATGAAAATTCACACTTAATTTTCAAATTTTTAGGAGTAACAAAGTGCCCTGCAAAATAAGAAGTTAAACAAGTGGAGTCTTCTAGTTGCATACGTAAAATGATAATTCATCTTATGAGTCAACCTAGTTGGAAGAATTTTTTTAAAACCTGGGAATTCATTTTGTGTTGTTCTGCCTTACTTCTAATGCCACTGCCTCTTATGGGCTTATTTTTTTTTTTTTGAAAGAAACTTCCAGTTCTAGGAAATACAAAATCCTCATGATAAAAAAGTTAATAACCTAAACATTTTATTATTTAAATTTTATTATTTATTAATTAATTCTATATTCTGTTAATGTATAGACCAATCAAAAAATACCCTGAAGAGTACCCAAAATGTCATATCAAACAAAATTGAAATGCAGAAACTCTCCTTCTGCTTTCTAAACACTGAATAATTCCATGTTAAAAGGAAAAAAGCTGACACAGGAGACCTATGTTAGGAATGGATAGAGAGAACAACAAATTAAAGACTTACAGATTAATCAAGATTGGGAAATGGTAATTTTGATGATTGAGTATCTTTGGACTTTTCATGAATAGGAACATACAGAAAACCAGTATCAGATTAACACCTACGTGTGATGGGATCACTGAATACTCCTACACCTTTCAATACAATTTCATCACACCATGCCCAAGAGGTACCTTCCCAATAATTCCTATTACAGAAAGACAGTCACAAATTCCTGTCAGTCTAAGTCGAAGATTAAATCTGGCAACACGGCTTTTAACGATTTTGAAAAATGGTTAGGTAAGATTTTCAATTAGTGTAGATCATGTAGAGATTTACAGATTTCAAAGGCTTTCTAGCATTTCAACAACTGTTTCAAATCTTCAATAAAGCATTATTTGATAACAGATGTTAGCATCCTTTGTTTCTAAAGCCAAAGGCAAGAAACAATACCTTCTAAAACAAACTGAAAAAATGTTTCAATAAAAAGCAATGGAATAAAAGAGCTTCCTATTCACAAGAGCTGACTGATGGTGATGATTACATTGATTTAAAAAAGAATGGGGAAAATAATAAAGGAGGAAAAATCTAGAAACTACTCCTAGTAAAATGCAAATAGTAGCAGCAAGAGATAAATAAAAATCCAATAGAATTGCTTTTCAGAGGCAGAGAATAGAAAAAGAACAAAAAAAGTTGCTTTCCATTAACACAGAAGTAGTATTATAACAAATACCCAATCAAGAGATGCAGAAAATGTGTAACTAGAGGAGACGGGCTGATTTTAGTGACACAGATTAAAAAGCAACAGAAAACATGGAAGCAAACAAGTATTTGTTAAGAGCAGATAAAAAGCAGATGAAGGCAGTAACTCAGGCTATAACAAGTCTGATAAAGCAATCTTGCAACTCTCTAATCACCTAAGTCCCAGGACTCCTAATTTTGAGAGGAGCAAATAACTCACTGTTTTCATAAATTTCATACATAATTTTGAAATACTGCAACATGATGCATCCCTTAGGAAAGCAAATAATTTGTGACTAATTGAGAAATGGACACTGGAAATGGAATACCAGTGCAGTTTGGATAGAACAATTCCTATATGGGGGGATTCCTGCAGAGCAGGGTATCCTTATTAGCAGACTCCTCTTGGGGCTCAGAAGCAGAATCTCCTGTACTGTTTGACTGTGCACTGGGAATTTCTGGTCATCCCACCTGGGAAGAGGGGATGTAACATAACCAAAAATTAGGAACAGGTTGTAAGAAAGGATGCCTCCCACAGGTATTTATGGATGCATAAAAACCAGCAGAGGATTTCAAGAAGGGATTTTATACACCTTTTGGTATATAAAATATGTATATACAAGTTTTATCATCTTCATATAAGATGATAAAACTTTACTTGATTCCTTGCTAAAAACCAGGCAAGTCTCAAACTGGTTTTACATCTAACTGGGCTCCCACCTTTGCCTAATAAGGCCCTCAGAAACTGCACATAGCTCTGACTAATAAAAGTATGGCCAAAGCCCAGAATAAAACATCACCTCAATGCTATTAAAAACTGTCTGTATGTATTTTATTCATTGTGTTTAAGTGAGCCTGAAGTACAGAGAAATATCTGGAGGGACCTTAGGCCAATAATAAATCCAACAGCAATGAAGCCCAAGAATGCAAATGGAAAACAAATGTGTGGGAAACAAATTAGACACAATAAAGTAATTGAACATTAGCCTTTGTATAATTGATTTTTTACTGACATTGATTGTACCTGATCACACATTTTTCAATTTTTTGGAAGCCTTGTGAGGAAGCTGCATGTGCAATAGCACAGGACAATACTTCCTGTAGTTCCCTGCTGTTACATTCTAAATTATTCCTCTTTGCACAGATTAATTCCTGTTTTCTATTCTTCTCTATTAGAAACAGAACATTTAGACTTGCTAAAGGCTTTGGAAATCTACATACTGTATACAGCAGATTAAAGTTTGCATCAAATAGAATTAGAATTCAAAGCTTTGAGAAGGCATTATAGATTTTGCTGTACATAAAAATATCCCTGCATGTTCCTATTAACAATAAAAAAAAATACAAGTCTCCTCTTGAGCCTTCAGCTGTAAGTTTGTCCCAGATTCTGACAAACAGCATGGAATTAAAGATCAGAAAGAGAAAAGAAAAGGAATCAAATTTTAAACCTCTCTAGAGGGTGCCATATCTGCACACATGTTGATAGGACTATTCCATTTACTTGGTGATTATACTGAAAACTGTTTATAACTCTATCCTAGAAAATAAAAACCACACCTGAATAGGGCTTTCACCTATTGAGCACCTTAAAGTTCTTTACACACAAACTTTCCCTTTCAAAAAAACAGATTCCTTTTTCCAGTGGCCTGATTGATTGGGGATTTTTGTGGGTTTTTTGAAGGTATATATGACAGTAGTATAGTTTAGTCTACATTTGACAAAAGTGCATCAAACATAAAAGATGTAACAAGTTGAAGCTTTTTACCAGTTAGAGCTATGTGATATTTTGGGCACCCAAAAACTCTTGAGAAGTTGACAGTCATGCTCAAATCTTATGAAAACAGCCTTTCACTCCCTTAGGTGTAATTAATTCTGAGAGAAATAAAATAAAACAATTAGATGGCAACAAGTAAGTTTTGCAGACTCATTAACTTTTTATTTGAATTTTGATTCTTGACTGCACCTAGGAAAACTGAGGAAAACCCCCAGCACATAGAGGTGCAAATTCAGGTCTTATTAAGCATCAATCACATATAAGGAGAAGCTCTGAAATATAGCAACAGAATTTTCTCATCTTGAACCATTTTGACTGCTAGAAAAGACCTGGACACAGTATCTACTGTGATTCAACAAGTATTAGTTATAGGGTGCTGTCTATGATTAAGTATTCTTTAATACTTAGGTATTTTTCTGTAAGATTTGTGCCAATTTAATGTGATAGCAAATCTCCTGCAGAAACTGCAAATGGAAAAATATCTTTACCCTTTTTCCACACAGGTACTTGTTAGGCTCTAACAGAAGAGAAGTCAGTTGAGAGAATCTGCAACAACCCTCAAATTCAAAAGTCAAACCTGAAAGTTTGGCAGATGTCAATCTTAATCTGCTGTACTTTACACTGCAAGTGTTAAGGTAAAAATGTGGGGGCAGAAACTTATTGAAAACCATCCAATTAAAATATTTCCACTGGTTATCCACCATTCGATCTGAATAATAATTTCTACTATTTCAGTTTGAAGCTACGTTTTCCACAGTCTCTTGAGAAGTGATTTGAACACTGCTGAGGCCACAAATCATTTGGCCTTAGTTACAGTTTAGTTGTGGTTTAATTTATTTGTGAAGGATTTACTAGAATGAGAGGTACACAGTAAATATTTCTACACCCATTGGAGCTGGGTTCTGCCACAACATTTAAATCTTTGGCATATTCTTCAAGTATATATACAAAAAGTTTTATAGGTTTACATACTTCATCAAGAATTGAGAGGCCCAACTCAAACTTAAACTTACCAGATATTAAATGCTAGGTTATTTAATCTAGTTTCTAAAACCTCCAGTTTCTTCTTGATATCTAATCATCACAAATTGAAAAAACATGGAATTACATAAACCCCATATAATTTGTTTGATTAGCAAGCTACTTCATCATTGAAAGCACATATTTCTTTATGCTGTTTTGGAACACACAGACCACAGCAATGTTGTTTTCCTAATGGTTTCTTATTGATCTAATCCATGTGGGCTTGTTTCTACAGGCATTCTCTTAATCTTTTTGTACAGCAATGTTAAAGGAGTATCTAAAGCAAAACAGAAAAGGCTGAAATCACAGAAAAGGTTTTAATAAGCTTGATAGAAAACCAAAAACTCTCTTCTGACATGAGCTACAACTGGGGGTCAAAAAAATCAAAACCCCCAAACTATGAAGTACTGAATGGTTTTGAAGTTATAACACAGCTGAATACAAGATCATTGCTCTCCAATTGCATCTGAATGTCTGTGTGAGGTTTCTTTTCACTGACTGCAGGTGTCCCACACCCTTGTAATGAAATTAGTTTTCAGGTCTTTTACCCCTAGAGATATTTGCAGTTTACAAACAGTTACTACTGAAGTTTATAACTATACTAAAATTTCACCTAGTATTAGGCTAGCAATACTAAAATACTACTTGCTTGTAAAACACAAGCATCATCATGATGGAAAAATGTATCCTATCACTTGCTAAATAAGTTCACTCTAGGTTGTATTTATGTCTGCTTTCACAGGGGCAAATAGAACGGCAACCATTTTCATATAGCTTGGGGCTTGAAACAAGCTCTGACTTATACAGAAGTAAATTCAGGGTAATTCCATTTACTTAATTTGATTGGATCTGGCTTCTTGCTTCTGACACTGCCTGTGGTAACAAAAATCTGTACCGTTACATTTTTTTCCCCTCCAAAATAAGATTGAATTCTAAGGAGAATGCTTACTAAAAGAAATGTCAAGGTTTTGCACTGCTTACAGAGATTGCTGGCTTCTCTACATGGGTATTTGAGCTCAAGCAACGAAGACTATTTTTTGTGAAGTGAGATATGGAAGACATGCACAGACATAGCACCTGCTACAAAACACCTTCCCCTTACACAATTATTTTCCAATCCCTGCCACCCAAAAAATAAAATGGAAGTCTAAACACATAAGTTAGGTTACCACATAAACTGCATTCAAAGGGCAGAAGGACTTTGGATTAGTACTGCAGTAGTTAAGAGAAGATAAGTCAGATACTTAAACTTTTCTGGTACAGTAAATTATTTTTGCTTTTTTCATTTGTTCTGGCATTGCTATTCCTAGCAGTCCCCTGCCAGGCAGGAGCAGGTATACAGCTGAAATTGAGTGAGGTAACACATCACTGAAAAGGGGAGCCAATTTCCAACACTTGCAGAACATCTACTTGGTCTGCAGCAGAGTTTCAAGTCTGGCACATCTTTGCATCATGACTCTTTGGCTTTTCTATTTAAATACATAAATAGTTCATAATAACCTACAGTTCCTTGTGATCATTATTCTTTCCCCTGAAAGTTACGGCAATGGGAATCCTCTGCACCGCAGCACATACTGTGCACACCCAGAAAGAAATCAAAATGCGTCATCATTGTTGAAATGATAAATATAGTTGAAGTCAGATTAATATTTCCAAGATTACTCATTTCTACTTCAAAAGAGAAGCAAAGATCATGTGCAAAATGACAGCTACCCATCTGGGACTGGAAAAGTCACCATATGGATGCCTTTTGCTAATTATAGATAAATGTTTGATCTAAGGGATTTAAAAGCATGGACCTGCCATTTCAAAAATATACTTCCTCTCCTCCCTCATTCAGGCAATGCTTTGGTGCTGGTTAATCAATTAAGCAGAGCACTGGATCATAGAGATACGCTTCACCTTTAAGAAGGCACTTGTGGTCTCATTTGTAGCTCAACTAAAGAAATATGTTACAATGGTTCCTTTTTACTTCCCCCCACATCAGAGTAGCCTCTATAATTTTTAGCCCGATAGCCCACACATTCAGAAGCCACAAGACTGCCTCATATTACTGCTCCACATATATCTCTACTTGAACTATAGCATGTACTCCTGAAAAGCATCCTAAGTGGACTACAAGATATTTCAATAACATAATTATCACCCAAGGTAAGTTCTTCCAAGAGCAATTAATTTACATAAATTATTAAGTATGTATTCCTAACTTTGTGCAATTTGCTCCCTATTAGATTTTAAAATTAATTTTTCTTGTATTTTGTCTGCTGAATTGACTGATGACTGATTAATTCTTTATCAAATTAGTCACCTGGTTGCATTTATTTATAGATAGCATTGTTCTTCATCCTTTGCTTTGATACACTATTAGGGTGAATATGTCCTTGGAACAAAAAAAAAAAAAAAAAAAAAAAAAAGAGTTCCTCTAAACCCTCCAATTTTTGTTCTCCTTCTAGAACTGCAAGCACAAACTGACACTCCAATAGCAATTATATTGTGGCCAAATGCAGAGGCTGCAGAGTCTTCTCATGCCTGCTTAGCATTCTACAGCATTTATACATGGACTGCATCAGCCTTTTTGTCACTGCAATAGAAATTCACTTCATGTAAAGGTAGCTGATGTGAAGAAAACTGCTTCCCTAATAACTGGGAGAAACAAGATTTTCTATAAGATAATTGAGAACACTCACATTCTTACAATAAAGCCTCGCTCTCTTCCCCTCTGAGTTCACTGAAGGTAAGAGAGCGCATGTGTCAGATGTTACCCTTCTGCCTCAGAGGTGTTAGGGGCTTGGAAGAGATAAAGAAGTGCAATTAAATTGGATTCAGACCAACTGTTGTGTATTCACTCCTCTCCAGAGGAATTCTAGACATACCATAGCATCTTCAACTGTTCTTTAGCCAAACAAACACAGTATGAGTTCATGCCAGAGATTTTTTTACTCTTCCTCTCCTGTTGTGTAGTCTCACATTCTGTCCATAATTAAACCAAGCACCTGCCACTGTTATGCACAGAATTAGTCCCTGTATCTGCCCTTGACACACCCGAGTACTTCCTGAAGATCACCAACATCCACCTTTGGCATGCACACATCAGTGAGACTGAAATGGCTGATGGAAAAGGTAATTGGACCCAAAGCACTTATTTTCCTACCTAAAATACAACAAATTTGCTTTGCGGAGACACAGTTTTTTCAAGAGCTACTGCTTCTGGAAAAGCAGGCTGATAGCAGCGTCAAGTGCCTTCAACAAGGGCCTATATTCCAGCTTCTCCCACGATTCTTCCCTCACAGTCAAAGAGAAAAACAAGTTACAAAGAGATATTAACAAGCAATCAATTCCTTTACTTACATGACTTTTAATACAGGTGGCAATAATCTAGCACAATGAATGACCATCTATTGAGTAATCTAATTCTCAATTTGAACATTAGTTAAGTAATCCTTTATCCTGGTACGTTTCTTATCCCATCAAGGAGCTAGCTTAACACAGCAGTTATTCCTACAACTATAAAGCTACACCATTTAACCATTCACACCAAGAAGTTGCTCTGTCCTCATCACTGAAGCCATATTTCCAATCACATTTCTATGATTGGAATGACTTAGTACCTTTTTTTATCCATGTCAAAAAAACTTTTATCGCACAGAAAAGCCTCTTGTCTGCTGCAGTCACAGTCCCAAAGGGAGTGTATCTATTCCCATTCAGACCACTACCTGCAAAATAATCTCACATCCAGACCCTGTTAGTTCCATTTTCCTCATCTTATAAGGGAATTTTCCATCCTTGCTGTCAAAGAATGATAAAAACATTAATATTAATGAATTTAAGGGATTGGCACAATCAGGTTGTTCATCTGATGAAAACATGAAGAACAATGAGAATCACAACAATTTCAAAGAAAAGATGTATTTGAAAATGAACAAAAAGAAGATATGTTTGAAAATGAACACAGCATATGTTTATGCTTTATTAGAAACAGCTTCAGACCTTTTGTTAGTATCCCATGATAATACCAACCATGAAACAGGAGAAATTTTCTATATATTAAATTTCCTTTAGAATTGTATCTAAAAGTGCATGTGAATGCAGTGATGACTGCTTGGGAGAAAACATATCCAAGCTTCAGTTCTACCAGAACGGCTTGTAAAACATTAAGTAGAAGGTTTGGTGGATTAAATGTGTATCTTCCCCATGCAGGGAACAGGCAATGTGAATTTAGGTCCTTTTTCTAAATACAGCTGTATTTAAGAGAACCAGACGTAAGGTAGTGATCCTTTCAGAGGGTTTAACAAACAGGTACTTCAGAAGAAATGAACATGTGTGTTGTTGGGGCTGGTTTTGTGTGTTAAAAGCCCACAAAATTTAATCACAGAAAAATCATGCATTTTGATGTACTGGCCCAAACTTAAACAATTAACATGTACCCTAACAACATGTTATACTGCAGTATGTATATCTCTATCTAAGGCAAAAATTGTTTGTAAACAACTGCACACTGAAATAATCCAATCCTAAACAGAATGTTGGAATATCAGCCCAGGTATATATAAATGATTATGTTATCTGAAAATACTTCAATAAAATCATTCATGAATTCTTGGCATGTTTTTTGCCTTAGCACAGACAAATTATTAT
This sequence comes from Certhia americana, assembly GCA_018697195.1. Lineage (NCBI taxonomy): Eukaryota > Metazoa > Chordata > Aves > Passeriformes > Certhiidae > Certhia > Certhia americana. The sequence continues at coordinate 8,790,278 of CM031870.1, forward strand.
CAAAATTAAGAGGTATTTGTTTCTCTGCTCACTATAACTAAGATTTTGATAAGTTTTACAAACGGCATGTTTTTCTCCTTTCCTCGGTTGGACATTTCTTCTCCAGACAATGTTCTCAAATTTTATATTCATACTAAGTAAAAAAACTGTTATGTGACATCATAAGTGTCTCAAGTGCTTTGCAGACCTGTAAAGTCACAAAATGGAAAGTAATGTCCCTGTCTAGGAGTACTGGCTGAACAACTGGAATTACCTTCAGGCATTCTGACTCTGTGTAGTAAAGAAAAAACAAGCTGTGGCAAGCTGGGAACTCTGCTGGCATTGATCAAGAAAAGGTGGCCTAAGACCTGCACCACATGTAGAGCAAACATAAGCAAAGCTGCTGAGGTGGTGGTGTATCTTCCAAGGTGGCACGACCCTGGAAATCCATTGACTGTAGCTGCCACAGGGAATATCAGTCAGGAGGTGTAAGGTGGTTGTAGGAGGGCTGGCAAATGAAGGCCTCTCATGAATCTCTTACAGATGAATGATGTCTTCGCTACAATCTCACACAGGTCTTTAAGGAATCAACTTCTCTTAGGTTTATTACCCAGAGCACAAGGACCTACACTGAACTCAGAGAAGCTGCCACTGGACATGCGCACCCCCTCTTCTCAGTGGAAGATGTCTTGGTCTTCTCTAGCATGGCTAGAGGACAGAGAAAATGTCACAGAGGGAACCTACTTCTTATATGCAGTAACTTAGAATTTTATAGTTCAAATAAATATTCATATCATCTCTTTATCTAAAAAACATATAAATGCTAGTGTCTGCAAGTACTGATTAAGCTTTTAAGAACTATGAGAGCTTTAATTGTGTATTTTGTGTGTGCAGATGTATTATTACAGCAATTAGCAACAGCTTCAAGCCATGGCAGTGTAGAGCGATTTCTCTGACAACTCCGTGCCAGTGCAGCAGTCTCCATGCTTCCTACTGAACAGAGGGACCACTTCTGGAGTAAGGTACTGCCAGGGCTTAGACATGAGATCAGAAACTTCCTGCTCTTGCACCCATTAAAAATGTTTGGATATATGTGTGTTCATTTATTATCTTTGCTTTCACCCAAACCTCATGCCACTCATAACAGGTAAACACAGTTACAATGTCATTACAACAATATATTTTGAAAAAAATCACAGTTGCTGCTTAGTATTGTACAAAGGAACTAAGAAATACTGGCCCTGAGGGTACCAGGAGCTGACCATCTCGGTTTTCTTTGTTGTTGTGTCCTGTCATTGCTACTATTTTACATAAATGGAAATGTAAATGCATGAGCAAATCAAGATTATGAAATCTTTAGAAATAATCATACTTAAATATTTGGTAATACTTTCAATTTAAATAATAAAGGCTTAAAAATATTTTTTTTACCTGCATACACAAATCTAACTGTGGTTGTATTGGTTTTGTTTTCTGGGTTGGAAGTAGTATGTCCTCATGTAATGGAAACTTAGCAGGATGCATAATCTTGTGCAGCAGCAGCTCCAGAATGTGGAACAATTTTTAGCCTGAGTTGGCAGTATTATACTATGAGATGTTACTCCATAGTAAGACAGTATGACCTGGAAAAAACCCTGCTGTTTGACCTGGCATTTTTGTCCCTGCTGTGCATGGATTATGCCACGGAGAGCTGCAGGCCTTGCCCCTTTGTTTACATGTATAGCCCAAGATATGCATGTTAATCCAAGTAGGATTTCTACAAGAAGTTCAGAAAAAGCTCAGCACAATTTTGCAGCTTCCTGGAGCCAAGGCTATGGTACAGAAGATGTGTTGTTTTAACAATTATTTAAAACAATTTATTCAAAATTATTTCCTAACCCTTAGTTTCATCAAGGCCAGTGAAATGTTAAGGCTGCCATCCAAACACTTACACCTCACAGAACTGTCCCTATAAAATTATCCAGTTTTTCAACATCTATACCATGTTCAGCATCAGTGAGTTAAATCACAATTCCATCTTTATAATAATTTTAATAAAGTATTATTCAGAGGTGTGTTTCTTTGTTGGTCTCAGAAAGGGAAGCCAAGGGCTGGTATTAAAAATTTAAAACATGGTGACTGTGCTTTAATACACAATGCTTCATGCGCCCATGAAAATTTAATAATTTTTGATGTTTCAAAGAAACATCTGACTTAACAAGTGCTTGTGCCATTACTCACATGTATTTAAGTGTGTGACATTGTTGTCATTTCTTCTTCCGTTTCCATCCTCTGGAGAACATAGCAGATAGAACAGGAAAATTCTCCAAAAATGTTTTCTAGTCCCTACAGACTGAGGACAAAACAAAGATAAACACACACTTCAAGACACGAAGTTATTCAAGAAAAGTTGTACTTTAAACCTCCTTCTATCTCTTGCTGCTTCAGTTGTCACACAGCAGCCCAAGATAAGAAGCAAATGGAGACAGATCCTGAGCCAGGCCATACATGTAGCTTAACAAAGAGGGTTTGAATTCAAAAGTAGGTAAACTCCAAAGGCCTAAATAATGTCTAAAAAAGTCTCAACACCCCCGAAAATGATCAGGGAACCAAGACGCAGGTAATAAGACTGCTCTATACATTCTGACAGTAGTATTTTCTTACAGGGTCCAAGAAATGAGCTTTTCTAGCAGATGGAGAGAAAGAAGGGGCACAGTGCATTCCCCTGTTAAGGAACTTTCTCCCAGAAAAGTAGTTTGACAGGTAAGTATAAGTTATCATAATTTACACATTTCTATAGGTTTGATAAGTACAGGCGATTAGTGCAGGCTGATGTGACAAGAGGCTGCAGACTGAGAAAAGATGAAAGAAGGTTTGTGATGAAAGGCCTACACTACAGGGTGTTCAATTGACACCGTTATTTCTATCACCTCTGTCCCCCAGCTCTTATAGATTAGGAGTGAAACACAACCTGCATGTAAGTATGAATATGTAGAAAGAGCCACAGGCAGGAACCAGAGGAGCACTGAAATTACATAAATATCTGAAGGACACATCAAAGAGTTTTACCCTACCTAAAGCAGAAAATTTGGTATTTTTTAGCCTCATATTTTTCCTCCTATTGTGCATTTACATTATAATAGTAATTTCACCTTCTTTCTGTGCACTCACTTTATGAGGAACAAAAAGCAGAAAATTTGGGAGATCAACTACTATATCTTGTGTTTTATTACTCATTATAAACAAAGTGAAATTCAAGATTTCATCCCTATTTCCATCAAAAATCATTACAACATGTTATTTATTTTCCAGTTCTCTTAGAATGACTGTATCATTCCACTGGCCTGACTGGCTTTTATATTAATTACCTTTAATACAAGTGTGTTTAAAAGCCCTCCTTTCCAAATGTGTGTTTAAGCTAACTCAGAAATAGTGTCATAAACCTCACTGTAATTACACTATTACTGTGTTCCTGTACCTATACACTGGTATGTGCAGAAACCAGGACTCAACTCCATAAAAACTCCAATAAGTGCTTTTTCCTCCAACCTCTGATACACGGTTTTTATCCCCTCTGCACTCTCCTCTCTTCTGTTGGAAGCTCTTCCTTCCTCAAACAAAGCCCCAGTGGTGTGTGTAGATGTATAACGCCCTCCTTGTTTCTAAATATTTATTTTAAGATCTCCAGGATCTTGTCACTGAACAGCTTAGCCAGCCACAGAAACAAAATCAGGGTCAACATCTTCTGTCTCTACAGGAATCACTAAGGTATAACTTTGGAAAATATTAATTTATTTTGAGAAAAACTTTTTCATTAGCTTGTCTTGATTTTTTTTCCCTGCATGCAACAATATTTAAAGGATGTTAGAACTTTTGTAACAGTTGGTGTTTCATATCAAGACAAAAATAATATTATTTCAGCTGTCTTGCTTTGCATGAAGATTTTAAAGAAGCTTTATTTTCTGCAAACAATAATTGACAACTCAAGACAAAATCACTATGTGTGATTTTTTCCCAAAGAGTAAACAGGTTTCTTTCTTTTGTTTTGTCATTCTTTTTTCTATCAGCATATTCTGTTCTTCTCACTTGGGTAGCTTCCAAAGCTCTGATTTTACATTCCCCTGTGTACGTACTAAGAAACCTAAAGGTGAAATCAATAAAGTAATTCAGTTTGGAAAAGATCTCTGGAGGTTATCCCATCCAACCCCACTAACACCAAGGACAACTTCAAAGTTAGACCAAGTTTTGGGAGCCTTGTTTGATTATCTCCCTGGAAGGAGATGCCACAGCATCTCTGAGCATCTTGTGCCAGTGCTGGACTGCCCTCACCATGAAAAATCCTTCCAATTACAAATGGTTGGAATTTTCCTTGCTGCATCTTGCCTCTGTTGGCCTTATTCTACACTTGCATCTCTGGAAGACTCTGGCTCTGCCTTTGCTATTCCCTCCTATTACAAAATTTAAGTCAGCTATTTGATGTCTTCCTGCTTGGCCTTTTTTTTCCCCAAGACTGAGCATGAGCAGGTCTCAGCCTCCTGGTACTTTATTCTCCAGCTCCCTTATCACCTCCACCCTTTTGGCCAGTGTGGCTCCAGTATCTCAAAATCTGTCTTGTACTGCAGGTCAAAAAGGACCCTTACTCATACTCCGGATGTGAGGGAAATATAACTTTGCCTCTGTTTCTTATTACTCAACTGTATTTAGCAGTAAGCAGGTATATAATTTATAGTTTTCCCTTGGTATCTGCAAGCCACGAGGAATTCTTCCCAGTTCTGTGGCTGGATAGTTTTTAGGGAAGGGCTTGAAACAAGATGAGTTGCATATGCCTTTGGAGTAAAAGTAGCAGTAGTTTTCTGCAACTATCTCAAAAATCAAATAATAATCTTCTCCCCTAGTCCAAATCTGTCAAAAGTATATGTAAAGCAGTATATGTTATTTGAGAAAAACATAGGTAATGAAGGAAAATAACTCCCTCTCTGAAGATGAGAGACTAATCTACCCTTTGTCTCTGTTTCTACCAAAAGTTAAAGGGGCCTTGCAGCAAATCTATTTCCACAGTAGCTGTTCCATCAAACTTGTGCATTACACATCTGAAGATGCCTGTGAGGATCATCAAATACAACTCTGGATCAGAGCTGTGAGGAGGCCCTTAGTTAGTATTCTGTTTATAAACTCTTTATAAAGTACAGATTGATTTTAGAGAAATGAGGAAAAGCCTAAATGAAAAACAGCAATGATTTCAAGCCTGTAAAGAAGTAAAAGTTGAAAAATTCCTTTACTAGTCTGTTCACTATGTTGCCTGAAACAGCTCTCAAAGGAAAGGGTCAAATAAATAACTTTCTACCATAGATTCGGGATTCCTATACAGAAAGGAATTAGTACAAGAAACAGGGACAGAACTGTTGGTCACAGAGGGTCAAATATATCCCTGCTATAATTCTAGTGGAACTATAACCTTGAATTAGATCCACAGAATACAAACTTGTACAGATATTTCAGTAATAATTTGATAGAAGATTTCATGACAGAATAGTTATTCAATAAATATCAATTGCAAGTGGTAACAACAGGGTTCAAACTGCCTCAAAGGATCCTCTGCAAAATAAATAAAACTATGTTAAGTCCCTCCTTAGAAGTATATTCCCATATCTAGCTTCAGGAAAAAATTAAACTTCTCTGTTTAATCTGTTAAGTAGCTTTTCACACTTGCAAATTCTTAGGGCATTTTGTTACATGGATCCGTCTGCACCTCTGGAAGCGAATGTGCAAAAAACAATTATATGAGCATGGCCGAGATGAGCTAATCTGGTGTTCTGTAATGCCTACAGCCTCAAGCACTAATTTTTCAATGTTCTCTTCTCCTGAAAATATTCACAAAAAAATCCTCTGAGCCTGGAACTCCTTGCTAATTACCCCAATGATATCCATTCCTGCTCTCTATCGTCTCGTTCTGTGATTCACCTCTATTACTCCAATATGACCAGTCTTCACTGAAGACTGCTACTTTCTTGATTTAATCCAGCCCCCACTCTTTCCTTCCCAAGGAGTCCAAATCACCATTTGTATTCCAGAAAGTAGTAAGTCTGATGGGGGGAAAAAATGTAGATCCCTGCAACACAATTGTAGGCTGCCAAATATCACCAATTGTGTTCCACAAGTCACAGATGCAAAGGCAAGGTGACCCAATTACTCCAGGGAACATTTTACCCAGTTTCTGGGGTTTTCTTAAGTGCAGTCACAACCTCAACCATTTCTATAATCCAAACACAACCCTTCAACCCAAATAATGTGATCTTGTGGAACAATAAAAAGAGAGTATCATCTGTCCTGGGGGTGAAACAAAGCAAATATGAAGTTCACACCACACACTCCGGCTGATTTATACCTCTGATATGGACCATGGCTCTTGGTCTGGGTGAATCTGCAACACTCAGGAAAGGCATTAATGACCACCTGATAGAGCTGTAGCTCAACTCCGCAGAAAGATGTGTTGATAATTCTGTGATGCCCTTGCAATAGGCAAGTGGGACTCTGTAACTATGGCAAGCTCTTATGATACAGTGCCTTTCAGGCACTGATGTCTAGGCTGGTATATTTAAGAGCAAGATTGACTGCAGTCTATTTATAAATACTCCTGCTTGTGCACATTGAAACAAAGTGAGTTTAGACTAAGAAAATGCTCTGACTTTATATCATTTGGTTTTCCTTCAACATAAGATTGACCAACCCCTCTGAAATTCCCAATAATGAGGCAGAGGGAAAAGAAAAACACAAAACAATAACACAAAAATTTAACTCAAAAGAAATTTCAAATTTTTGAACTTGCTTTCTGTCTTAGAGGGATTTTAAGATGAGCAAATTTTTTTCTTTTCTCCTGATTAGCAGATTCCTTAATGGACAAAATCTTCTAATATATTAGATGGTGTAAAATAGTCTAGCAATAATTCTTTTTAATACTGACCTGAAGATTAATATATTCGTGATGCACTAAAATGACAGTTGTCTTAAAAATCTCTATTGCATAAGTAGACTTAGAAATACAAAAGGTATTTTTCACACAGAAAAAATAAGCACAAAAGAGTGGTAGAAAATACACAAGATTTTTGAACAGAATATCAGAGAGATCTTTGAGAAAAGAAGAAAAATTTGGAGAGCAATAGCTAAAATTTTTTCTGACAATTGGAACTTTCTTGAGTTAAGATTCAACTTATCTTGGTCTTGTGATATTTAATCTCCCTGGGTGTTCTGTATTTTTTCACCTTTCTTGACCCCTACTTTGCAGGAAACCTTAGGTTTGCTCCAGAATACACTGCTGTACATAACTGTTTAATAATAGGAAAATAGTTAAATAGTTAAATAATTAATAATAGGAAAATTGTTTCTTTTATTGTGCTATGAAAAAAGTCCTGGGTGTCTATTAGAAGTTGTTGCAAGCTGAGTGGCATGGAGTGGAAGCAGGCAGAAAGAAAATGTATCATAAAAACAACAAAATGTTTGGAAATCTCAGTGGAGTTGGAGCAGTAATGGCAAGATCAGCCATTTACTAAATGGTTTTCCACCATTTACTGCCATTTTTGATCGTTGTACTTTAATTTTTATAACAGAAACACTGTTTGTAAGTGAGACCATCAGTCTGACTGTGGTTTTTTTAAAGCACACTACTGCAACCCAAGATTGCTTACTAAACTGTTAAAATCACTGATATAACTTTTCAGTCTTTACTAGATTTGGAACATTGTTATCATTCAGAGCATTCTAAAATGAAAACAGGAGGTGTTCTACAGACAGCCTGTGAGTCGGGGCTGAGCGATTCAAATAATACAAAGTTTCCATCTTAAACATGCTTCTAAAATACAGGATGAGGTATTAATCCCAGTCTTATCAGGCAAAATGTTTACAAAATCAAATGCTGTGAATATTCTGAACTCCAGTTTGTTTCTGTCTTCTGTTATTTGCTCACTGTAATTACACTCTTAAGTTTGTGCTCCACACATTTTAAGAAGTTTATTTCTATCAGAGTTTCTTTACTAAAAAGATGAATCTACTATGAGAATGAAAGTATTTGAATAAACATCTGCCTGGAAAGACTGAGTGATAAATTAGCCCACTGATCCCATTTGGTGCCAAGACCAACAGATTAAAAAGAATCCCAGTCACATCACCTTTTTTTAAAGGTAGATCCCCCAGTCCCAAGACTGGCAAAACCCACCTGGCCTAGTTGATGTTCACACAGTGCATAAAGCAAGAGCTTAGACCCTCTTTTACAAAGGCTTTCTTTCTTTCTTTCTTTTTATTTTTTTAATTTTTTCTTTTATTTTTGTTTATTTTAAATACCCTTTACAGATGAGGGATAAGTAGAAGAGGAGGTTATATGTGTTCCCCACAACAATACATGACATTGGTGAAAATTCTAGAGACTGAATGTAGACAATGCCTTCAATTTCAGAGCTGGGTAAATACTTCTTTTTCTTTTTTTTTTTTTTTTTCTGTGAAGACCATGTGTATTCCAGCCAAACCTACAGTTTCACTGACCAATCTTGTTTCCATTTTTGTTGAAGTATTTCATAATTGAAATCAAGACTTACACTGTTGCACAATTTTCCCCCAGACTACAAATAAACTGAGAAATAAATAATCCTCAGGTTTCCCCCACTTTCAGTCTACTGCATTAGCCACAAGCCTGGTCTTAATCTATTGTTCAATAAGCACTTGTATCTCTAATTTTAGGCCTGGCATACCATTTTTCCTGATCTGGCATATTTTTAAGAAAAAGCTTTCCTTTAAATGTGATTTTATAGGAAAAAGAGTCAACCCTGTATGTATGTAATGGTTCACAGCTTTTATGGTTTTCTTTGAGAATGTGTCAGACTGGAATAGTCCATGTAATATTTACTCTTTGTTCCCATTGTTGCTTTCAAACACGTCATGCAAATGAGAATAGTTTATTATTGATGCTGGCCCATTAAGGAGTCTGTTTGAAGCTTCCACTGACAGTGTTATATTGAGGCCATGGAAAAAATTCAAGAGACCCATTTTCCTGTATTTGAGCTGCAGACAGTATGCATTTTCTAAGCGTCAAACAATAAACCATAAGACCTCTGTGCTTTGCTTTCCATGTCCCAAACCTGCAGTCAGTGTATGAAAAAGAAGTCATGCATAGGTAATTATGAAGGCTTAAGCCACCAGTCAGATGAAGATTGAATGACTACAGGGCAATATAATTTTTAATCAGCTGGAGAAGTTAATCAAAGTATTTGATTCGTTCATCTGCTCCTCTCCATTGAAAATTCACAGCATCCTATGCCTGAATTTCATTTCTGCTGCCAAATTCACCTCAGTGTACTTACCATAATTTTTACTGAAGTTAATGGAAGTACAGTAGATAGAAGTTGACACATTATTTTTTCCTTCTATTTTAGTCATGACTATATATTTTAAACCTTTAGGCTGAAATATGGGACTTCTGTTTACTGCTAAGGGGCATGGACCTCTACCATTTAAAGAACCAGATTGTAAAATTCGAACAAATTGAACTGGAATTCCATTTGACTGCACTTAATTCAAACTTTAAAAAAAATTATTTTCACAAAAAAGACAGCCTTTCCTCTTTTTTTTTTCTTTTGCTGTCAATTTATCCGCACAATTTATGTGCTTAGAAAACAAAAAAGCAACCAAAAATACCTCACAGTTCTTTTTAAAAAAAATTAATAGCCCATTTTCAAAGCATAGAAATCACAGAAAAAATTACAGATGTCTCATCTGTTTTATGCTTAAGTGAAAATCAAAAATGTTGTTGCAATTATGACTTTATATTTTAACAATGAAACAAAAGTGAGTAGGATTTAAAAAAATAAACTGCCTGAGTTATTAGTCTGTGAATTGCCTGCTGAGCCAAGGCAGTAATGTTTTCTAATGTATGTGTCTGTATCAATATAATGACAGCACCACGCTTCAGATCAACTGAATACTAATTACAGATTTACCTGATAGATTAGAATGGCTCCCAAGGAGCTGTTGCACTCTACTTAGCAAGTAAGTGATTCTCCTAAAAGCTGCATAAGGATTTGTAATGTTGAATAATCTCATCTGGGTACCATTTGATAATACACCTTCTTTAAGCAGAAGTTTTGAGGAAGTTCAGCTGCCTCTGCAAAGAGGTGGCAGGGCCCTGGCAGGGGCTCAGATCTCCAGACACTGGGTTTACCTTGAATCAATGAGGTCCATTTTCATAGAGGAGACATTACAGCATGTGAAGTAGCTCCTCAATTGTCAGCTCTTATGTCTCCTTTAACACTGAGAAAAGCAAGAATTCTCCATTTCATGCACTACAAGAAGATACATCCATTAAAATCACAAAACATTATTCAAAAACCAACAAACAAACAACAAAAAAATCATACAAAAATCATTCTTCAAACAACACAGGATTAAATTGTGGGCCTGATGACCATAAGAAACTGTGGAAGTAAAAGGAACGATTAGGTTCAAAACAGATGAGGACAAGGAATGCAGCTAACCCACCTTTAACGGGCATTAGATAAGACCTTACAATCAAGAGTGATCTAAACCTCTCAGGTTTTAAAAGGAGGAGGATGGGTTTATGGAATAAATATCCTAAGTACTCTTAGTACTCTCTGTTCATCTCTCACCTGCTTGGAGAACCCCAGCTGGTGCAGAGCCCACAGAACTGTGTTGCCTCCCCTGCACACACAAACGCTCCAGCATCGCTGTGGAAGCTGTTACTCCATGGGAGCACAGCATCAGGGTGGGAGCTGCAATCACTCTTTAGATAAACTTGAAAAGCTTTAGATAATCACTAAAAAATACAATTTTTAATGAACACTCTCTGAAGACGTGATTAATTTGTTCATTTACATTACTAAAAATGTAATCAGTGAAGTGTAAAAAAGATTTTATACTCAATGTAATTGCTTGCCAATAATGTAATAGTAGCAATGTGAACACCTACAGTAAAGGCTTGTTAACTCAGTGTGGGATATATGATCCTGTTTGCAGTTTAAAGCACGAAAACTAGACACTTGCTTACTCTCAGTAAATCTTTTTGATTCAAAAGCACAGTAGCTTAATCAATTGTTCCCATCCCTTTTGGAAAATCAACACTTAGAGTTCCTTTTATGAATCATCATTTTCCTTGTCTATCATTTAAAACAAATGTATTTTGCTGTTCTTTGATTGTTCTTGTCTTTCAGGTGTTCACTTCTGGATAATAAAATGCACAGCACTAATAACAATAAGTAGTTTCATAATTTCTGGCATATGTACCCTGGGCAAAGAAAGGAAAATTACACCAAAAAAAAAAAAAAAAAAAAAAAAAAAAAAAAAAAAAGTAATATAAAATATACTACAGTTTAGAAATTTTGTGTTCAGATTCCATTGTGGACAAATACTTGTAATTTTCCTGGGCTGCAAAAGACCTTGCTCCATGGACAAATCTGACATTCCCTTTTGCATAATTTGCATGACACCCAACATAGTAGCAAAAGCCATTGTGCTGTTCTGGATATGAATTAAAATCACCTGATACTGGGAGGAGAAAGTATGAAAGTAACAGAAAAGTTCTTAAAATATGAAAAAATTTTCCTAAGTATATGGTAATTCTCCCTTTTTACAAAGTAGGGTGTTTTCCTGATATGTTACTCAGGAAAAAAAAAAATTACAATTGGCTAATTGTAACAATCCTTGTCAAGGTTTCTTCTGTTATATCAAGCTCGGTTTGGCCAGGGAATGTGGCTTAATAAACAGGAGGGGTCCAAAGCTGTAGCCAAAGATATCTTTAATGTATCAGAGCAGCCAGGTGGTCAGAAGGCAGCATACAGGCTTGCAGGGCCTGAGAGCAACCTCAGCGACCATGTGGGTTAAGGGATTCCTTGCAAAAGAGCCAGAGGTGTGGTTAGCTAAACAATACAAAAGGTTACCTGAGGGAAGGCATCCAATCCTATCTCCAGGACAGGGACCAGACCATCTTGAACTAATAGAGGTAGAACTGGAGACTTGACCCACCCCTGGGTAACCACCTTTCAGTGCCCCATTTCCCAAGGCCTCATGCCAATAGTGTCTGAATGTGGAGCCTGGGCTAATTCACAATCCATCCCATCTGACTCTGTCCCTACAGCTAATGGTCTATAACTCATCACTACAGATCAGATTCAAAATGCTAAAGAGGATCCATGGCTCCACGTGGAGATTTATCCAACAAATTTATGTGAAAATGAAGTAGCATTCAACATTAGTAATTATAGGTCTGCTCGCTCATTTCCCCAGGTCCTTCTGGGATCTGCCATAGCAATTTTTCATTTCTGTTTCAAAAATGCATAGGAAAATGTGCTAATCAACAAGTAACAGTGAAGTGAGTCTAGACACAAGATCATAAATGAGATAATCTTTGAATAGAGAAAGGAAAGGCAAGAAATAGCCATTGCTGCTAGGAAGAATTCCCAGGGAGTGTAGAGTAAATTTAAAAGATCCAGTGGGAATTAAGATTTATCAAGTCATAATCACTTCCTCTGTGGCAAGAATGACAGTTTTACATAGAAATTTTCTTAGAAGTCTATATTTTGTACTTGTCTTCTGGTTTGCTACTTATTTTTTAGAAGGAAGAAGTCTGTAGGTTGCTAAGTTTTCAATGGTCTAACTTTCTAAATCTTTCTAACTTTCCCATAAATAATCAAAAATAGCTCAAGAAATTATTAGTAGGAAGTTCCAGTTTCTTGTTATTGCTGCATGTGGTTTACACACAGATATCCACACATGCATAAAAAAACCTTACACCTCCCCTCAGAAAGAATAAAATTACAGTAACTCCTGTAGTCAGATTGAACATAATAGGATTATCTTTACAATCTATTCACAGAGTGCCTCTATGCAGGCTCCTTCAAATCAATAGCTATACTTACAAAAGAACTGGAAAATGAATTATAATTAAGAAAAAGAAAAATACCTTAAACCACTATGCTTTTGAAGTTTATTTTCAGTAAACAAAGTCTTCCCTTATTCTGGAGGGAAAAAAAAAAAAAAAAAAAAAAAAAAAAAGGGAAGAACACATTATATTTTAATGCACAAAAGCTTAAAAAATGGGATTTTCTGAGGAATCCGAGGAGATCAGGCATCTAATCCCTCAAGCTCTTTTGAAAATTGTAGCATTTATCTTCAGAAGTGCTTCAGTGCCAGCTGGAGAGAGGCTGGCTGAGAGGATCCCATCAGGATTTCACAACCCTGAAGTCATGTAAATTGTATCACTCTCTTGACTTGCTGGAGCTTTTAAGGGACTGAGCAACATTTCTGCCGCAGCAATCACAAGTGTACCCCAGCACGCCCTGAGTGATGGGGGGTGAGGAAAGCGCATTCTGAGCTTAGAAAGGGGAAAAAACCAGACCAGAGTCCCCAGGGGAGGCAGCTTCTCCTTAAGGACACCACGGGAGCCTCCATCCATCGAGCGGGAGAGGCAAGGCTGGGCTCAGGAACGGGGATGGGGCACTGCTGCCTTGGCCGCCCTGCCCCGAGTCCCTGCACAGGGGAAACCAAGGAGATAAAAACTGAGAAGGGCCCTGTGCTAGCTTCTGCCAAGCTGAGAGGATTCACTACGAGGCTTAACCACGTACTCCTGAGATCTGAAACCAGATAGCAGAGAGGACAGGCTTGCCTCAACACCACCCCCACCAACCCCACCTGGTCATCCCTGTGGGGAAGGGCACTCAGAGCCACTGGGAACTATGTGAGTGGCAGCTGCTGGACACTGATGGAGGGGGCTGAGGAAGCTGGAAACAAGGCAGTCTTACTTTTTATTGTACCTTTCTATGTTAATGCTGTGTTAACAGAAAATAGGGCTGAGGTTGGGACTTTCAGACAGCTCATAGTTTAGTGATCAGTGTTTAGTGTTGCTGGGGAAAAACTGTCCCAATCATGTTAGCTCAAGTCTGCTGAAAGATAGGAAGCAGAAATGAAGGCAGCAGCCCAGACACCTGTGAGGGAAAAAAAGCAAGAGGAAAATAATAAACCATGATCTCTGAGGGACTCCTGCCTCAGTCTAATGTCTAGTGATAAGCTGATTGCAGTTCTTCCCTGAGAGCATTACTACTGCACCAGAAGTCAGAAGTAAATGTTCTTGTTTCTCCTTAGAAATTTTAACCAAATACAGAACCCCTTGCTTAGACACGATCTCATCATTAGTGAATGGACTCTGATTCAGGCTTTTAAAAACGATAGTTTAAAAGAGGCACAGTAAATGCTATTAATACGGTTTGTTAAACAAGTGGAGATGTGTGAAACCTGACTAATTAAAATTGATTCTTGTACAGAAATGCTGTATGTTTGTAAAGGTTTATGAACACTGATTAATTTTTTTTTTTTTTTTATAGATCAGAAGTCACCAGCTGTTCATCTCAAAGTCTGGGTATCTTTGTTCTGTATGAACAGAAAAATGAATTTTCCAATACATGAGTTGTATTTTAGCATTAAAGGAAACAGCTAAATGGTACCTAATACAGTACAGAAATATGTCCACTTTCAAAACTGAAGTGTATTGAGCACATGTCTCAAAAGGTAAGACTACTAACTGATCCTATGTTTAAAGTCCGATCTGCAAAACAGGCTGCATTCAATCTCCAAAGACACAAGTTCAGTAAAAAATTATATACTATTGCATGCTAAAAACAGAAAAGCCAAGCACAGAGAGCACCTTTCATGCATAATTTTTGATTGTCCTACTTGCTCTGTCAGGAACATCAGTGACAGCTTAAGTGTTAAAGCTCTTTGACACTGCAACAAACCAAATAAAGCCTAGTTGCACATTTCAGATTTTATTTTACACCACATCTAAAATATAAACAATATAGGGAGTTTTCATCATTTTCAAACAATAGCAGCCACTGGAGAATATTTCCAGAGCTGATGTTTTCCTCACATAAGGATTCTCACTAGCTGAATAGCAAAAGCATGTTTGATAGCCAGCTCCAGGAGTCAGGCTGGCCAACAAAATTATTGCACATTCTGTCAGCACATTTCCTCCCTTCAGCTTTACTTCTACACTCTTTTTCAATATTGTTAAAATGAGCAATCATTCATGATTCACACTTCCAAAAAAGGCAGAAACCAACAATTCCCAATGGCTATAAATTATTAATGCAATTGTGCCAATCACACAGAGCTTAGTGCTTTTAAAAATGGAATGAGATTATCTACACAGTTATTTTCAATCAGATTCATCTCTTATTAGGGGGCATTATGCATGCGGCTTGCTTTCAGAAAGCCATCTTCTTCAAAGAAGATTGTTGCACAGTCATTTCTTGTGAAATACTATGCAAGCTCTATATTAGATGCCAAATGAATTTTTTGTTTCAGGAAATAATTATATGTAATGGGTATTTTACTTTGTAGATAGACTGATTCTTTCCAATGTAAAAGTCTGTTCTGTTCTCAGTTGTAATTCCCATTCAAATCATCCTTGCTTTGGGTTCGCCCTCACTGATTTACATGAATATAGAAAATATATAGGCAGAACTGGAGTCTGTGGCAAAGCATTTTTTGCTGCAATAGCTTTAACAGGCTGTAATAGAGAAGTATTTAATACTTCAGGCTGTAATAGAGAAGTATGTATGTGTTACTGTACAATGTATCTGATAAAACAGCTGGGGCGTACAGATGTCTCAAAAAACACAAGCTAGAAAATCTTCCTCTCTGGTACACAAAAATCTAAAAAAAATATTATAGAGCAGTAGAAATTCAAAGGATGTAAGTATCAAGGTCAGTTTTGAGGAATCCAGAGGGTTGTCTTTTCTTGTACAGTCTCTCTGCTTCAATGTTTGCTAGATTTTGGGTTGTGTTGCCAAGGCCTGCACTGGAGGCCATGTGTAACAGCCTAAATAAACTGGAGAAACAAGACAATTTTATATTTACTGTTGCATTTTATAAAAGGATTTGAAAATTGTCTTTGAGCTCCCAACTCCCTATGACTTTTTCAAATTATCCCAACATCGTGCCATGGAGTCTGGCAAGACACCAAACAAAAAGAAACTGGAAACAAATTCAGTGGTGCATGCCTCAAGCTGCCGAAGCAGCAGTATTCCCTTGGGAATGACTGGCTAGCAAGGTGGAATCTGATCTGCATTAAATGAAGATATTTTGAGAGCTGAAATACTGAAACCACAAGGATAAAGAGACTCGGAACATATAAGCATATTCCATGTAAAGGAACTTAAATATGTTGAGTCAACAAGAACATCAGTTGCAGACTCTTAGCACATGCTTAACTGCCCAATTTAATCTCGACCAAGAAGCAGCTCTCAGTTTCTAAGACCCTTGATTTTTGCTGCAAGCATTACAATATTTTATCTCTTGTATTGATGGGAAAAATGATCTTTAAAGCACTGAGCTGTCAAAATGCTACACCAGGATTTTGCTATATTATTTTACATACTTCAGCTCTGTAATTCGAGTACTGACAATCCTCAGATCGAACACATCGTCTACAATATGGAGAATTGTCTGGTTCTCATGGTCATATGCCTTGGTGCCATTTAACAAAATGAATTCCCATCTGTGAATCTGCTTCCTGGCATTTGCCTTGTACTTTATTTTTCCCATCCAGAAGTCTGGCAAGAGTTTCTCTCTATTATTCTGATAAGACTGTGGGTCAAACTCATTCCACTGTGAATGTGAATTTCTGCTCACAGAGAGCGAGTGATTGATTGGTATTAGGCAGAAGTGACATCTCCTGTTACATTTCTGGCATGTTATTCTGTGGTTAATCAGTGCTACTGAGTTTCAGTCAAACCTACCAGATGTGACTCTAATGGATAGCTGCTGGTTGCCTGATGTGTGTTTTGTCACTGATGTGACTAGAGTACTCCTAAAAGTTATTTTTTATAAAAAAATGGGGGGAAAAAGAGAACATAGGTTAGCAAGTATGAGGAAACCGTATTTAGATAGTAGCTGTATTTGTATACCTCTGCTTTTAAATATTCAGCTGATTTTTTCAATATTAATTTATTACAATTTATCCACTCCTTTTTTATCAGGAAAGATTCATATACAAAGTACTTGGGATTTTTGATGTGTGTTTTGGGGGGTAAAAGATTGTTATTCTTAATTATTTAAATTCTTAGCAGTTCTGGAACACATGCATTATGAATAATCCACCAAAAACACCAGAGAAACTTCTATTATCACAATGCCTTTCTGGCTAAAGCAGAGTCCCGTTGAAGTAAACACTGTCATGAAGACAGAAGGGAAGATTGTTCTCTCCCAAAAGGAGCTTAAAAATACCACCTTTAGCAATTGCTCATCCAATTCCACTGGATTGAGGCTCCATTTATGGATCCAAACAGAGATGATACAAGTTTTTTAACAAAAGGCCAATTATTCAATTGTTGGTTAAGACTGTGTTACGTTTTATTTACCATGTAAACAAACTTTATTTGTATATTTGCCAAGACTTTCACAAGTAGATAAATCTGCTGCCCAGATGTTTTAAGTTTTCTTCTCATCTTTTAGCTTCAGGAATATTATTTCTTTCAGCAGGATATGGATTCAGAAAGCTTGACTGGCATTTGAAAATAAAAGTAAAATGTAAAACATGTAACACAGCTAAACTGCTCATCCTATTCAGTTTTACCAGAATCAACAGTGAAGGAAGTGCTTGATAGGGCAAGAACAGAGAAAGGGAATGAATTACATGTCCTGAGGCTTGTCAGAAAGCAAATTTCAGAACTACCTCCACATCTGAGATTTTTAAACTGTGAAGAACTTATTTGGAATATATAAATCTCATAATTCAGGGTAAACGGGAGGTGAACTTAATTCACGAATTGTGGTAAATTGCTGGTTTTGCTTTCTGGCTTCATTTTATTTTCAAACTGAATTTTAGTGTGGTAGAATTGATAAATGCTATTTTGTGAAGAAAAAATTGAATCTAAAATTGAATTATCTTGACAATTCTGGGGTATGTTCTTGTCCTAATGCAAATCTGCTGACGGCTGTCAAAGTTTATCTTCAAATGTATTCCCAATCTGGAGATTAAAAAAGTACACATGATGTCTAATGGAGAGTATCAGGAAGGCAGTTTTTCTAAGGAACAACATGAAAGATTTTGTAATTTTATTTTTAAGCAAACTGTAATTCAAATAAAGCATGAATTATGTACCTTTCAATGAGAATGGAGTTGGTAATTGTGCTTCATTTTGGTCTAGCAGTGAACATGACCCTTTCTCTTCTGACGTCTTAGAAAATATTGATATATATTTAATGCAAAGCACAAATTGACCTTAATTCATGGACCTAAAACATTTATATGCCATTGCTGCTTTTACTTTTCGGTGAAAATTACACAGTATCTTAAACACACCCCCAAACAGCATTGTGGTGACTTTACATTATATTACTAGGGCAAGATCAAGATCATACTCATTACTTTTAAAGCTAGAGTTCTATTGAATAAAACAGAAGGGAAGTTGGGGTTTGGGCACTTTTCTGATGGGTCCTGAGGGGCTTTTCACATTACCCATATATCACTTAAAAATAATATGTTAAAGAAGAATTTTGAAGAAGAAACATACATTCCCATGGACAAAGTACAACTACTGCTTACGGAGGGCTCCAGAGAAAGGGATTGACCTGGTGGGGAATTACATCATCACTTGTCTTTGTAATTGGTGCCTTTTATCAATTATGCTAATTTTCTAAAACCCATAGAATGTACTTAGCCCTGGGAGGTGTGTGTGAACATTTGTGGATATCTTTCTATAACTGCTCCTGGAAGCCTCGAAATAAAGATCCCCTTTTCTATTAACTCCTTACTAAAGTTTCATTTACAGGTTGGGAAAAAGGCAACACCTTCATATCAGTGTTTGGAAACCTCTCTTTTGCTCCCTGATGTGGTCGTTATCAGTGAAGAAGTTGACATAAGTGACAGAAACTTGCAATGGAGAACTGCAGCAAGTCAGTCCCTCCTCTTTGTGTGAAGCTGGCACTGCCAGGCCTCAAATCCTTCACTGCAGGATCCCACTTATTCCATAGATCTCCTGATTTTCAGCATGCTCTAGTTCTCACAGGGGAAAGAACCATTACTGCAGAGTACAGTAAACATGTGAGAGGATGCTCACAACACATATCCAGGGAGAAGAGGAAAGCCCCTCTGCAGTACCACCATCCGAGCGAATGACAGAATGAACACAGGCTCCCAGCCACACTCACAGGGACACAGGGACCTTCTGCACTGCAGCTGGGTTAAGCCTCAGTCCTGAATCGCTTTCTGACAAACCTTTGGTTGTAGCTCCAGTAGCCAGCAGTTGTGCCCTTTCAAATTCCTACTTTGCTTTTAACATCTCCATCAAAACCCACTGGAAGGATGTTTGCACACACTTTTGCTATGCCTACATTTGCATCACACAAACAAGAGCCTACTTTAATGTATACCTGTGAGTGCCTTCAAACCACTTGTCTGCAGCATCTTTTTCTCCTTCTTGGATAGCTCATCAAGTACAGGAATATAAGCTCTTTCTTTCAGGCAAATAATATTAATAACAAGATTTCAAAACGTGTCTATTGATGGCACTGTGGAAATGTATTACTGAGTTGGACTCAATAAACTTGTCAAGTTATTTAGTCACTGAATTTATCTCTATTTCCAGAAAGTTGGTGATCTCTAATTTCAGAGAAGATACAAATGCATTTATATCTCCATAATTATTTTGTTCCTTGGGATGCTCTAGGTTTATCATTGGGCCAGAAAGATGTGGTGGAAACCTTTCTAAATGTCATCTGACTTACTCACATCTACTAATAAAGAATTTGGATTTAAACTTTAAAATTTACCTTAAAAAAGAAAAGGCCTTCAAAATATCCAAAACACATACACTTGTCAATGTTTTACCTACACCTGAAATTAATTAGATGTTCTGAAAAAACAAACTCCAATGAAAGATGGAAAGTGAAAAACAAGAGTAAAAGACTTTCTCCCACTCTTAGGACCAGTATTTTTTAGAGTGTTGATAGTCAGAATGGAGAAATAAAATAGAAATTAAAAATAACACGAAAAACACACATCAGCCACATCTTTGGAAGAATTCAGGCACAGAAACAAGCTTCCAGATGCTCTTGCTCTGTTAACATCTTAATTAGTGATGATTAATCAGTAATCTGAAATCTTAAAAATATCACATTTGACAAACATCAAATTCCACTTCTAACTGATCTCTAACTGCTTATTTCATTGATGTAAAGAAAACCTTTCAGCTGCCTAGGTAACTCAGTTTCTGATGTTCTTTGCTAATTTTTTAGATAATATTTCTCAAGAGGCCTTATGAAATTAAAGAGGTTTTAATTACTAAGATCCTGTAGTGAAGGAAGGCTGTTAATGATGTGCCAGAGAGTGCTCAGTAGGAGACAGAACATAAAGTAAGCTACAGACCTTCCTCAGGGGGAAGCTATGGATCTTCCTCCTGCACTCTTACTGTCAAACCTGGCAGAGCAGGCAGTGCTGGGGAACTGCAGATCTGATATCCCAGCCTACAAGTTCTCCAGTTTTAATAAAACAGCCTCCTGATGGCTCTCATCTCCTGCTTTCTGTTCAGTTGTGTGTTAGCACACGATGTCCCTGAGCACCTGGCCAGCCCTGCCACAGCACCAGGCTGCTTCACAATCATTCCTGGTCTTTCTCCAATTTGCACTCCGTTTAGCAAGACATTATTCCTTATTTCAAGTTGGAGAACTGAAGTGACAAAAAGGCTGAGATGAAATTGGAGATTTAATCCTGTCCCAAAACTCAGTTCACAGCACTGATTCTCCCTGCTCCACCCTTATCTGTTTTCCCCTCTGCTCTGAGAACAGCAATGCAGGACCACTCCATGACTGGGATGAACTGCAGACTACTCCAAAACATCCTACAGTGGGGTTTTTCCACAGCTCTGCCACCTCGTATGTCTATGCACAGAAGGTTTTGTGAATCTTCTGTCTCAGGAAGAATTTTCAATCACCTGCAATACATCAACACAGAAAGAAAACTTATTTAATCTCTCAGAAATAATGGTGATGTCTTAATTCCTCAACTAAATATCACAAACTAATGCATCAATTAATCATAAGTGGAGACTACAAAGCTGAAGTCTATCCCATGTATCCGCAGCCACACAGGATCAAAAGAAAACCTCACATACTGCAGACAAGTCCTGGACAGAGGGGAACCAAGTCTAACACCCTACACTAGGCACGGCACAGGTTGCACTGCAGAGTTGCACTTTCAAATCAGCATGTAATACATAACCTAGCTGGAAATTAAATGAAAGCACCTTAAATGGAGTTTAGAGGAAAAAAACAATGGTTGTTAATGAGTTCCCAAGTAAGAGACCTTGCCCTCTCCAAAGCTGGAAGGGAACAAAATGTGGTGCTAAAATAAGAACAGAGAGCAGTTTATCTGGGAGCTAAACATTTATTCAGGTTAATTGAAAAACTCCTTCCATTTTAAATGGTCTTCAGCAACACTAATTCCTAGTTCATGGTTTCACCAATTGTACTTTTTATTATGCATCCATTATTTATATTCTAAATTATTTTATAGCCCCCTCGTTGCTGAAGGTAGTGTGCGTTTTGATGTTTGCAAGAGACAACCTAGCCTGTTTTAATACATATAATATAAACATATTCTTAATTGCCAAGAGCTTCCATTACTTTTCTTGGATACAAAACTTGGGAATTATAAAACATTAAACAAAACTAAGTTCATTATCTCTTGCAGAGGTCAGGTAATGGCATACATACCTTGAAAAGGATGAGTTTTACCATTATTTAAATCCTCAGACTTTGCACTTCACATAGGTGTGTTCTGCCACCCACACAAGTTTCAAACCAAAGCTGAGTTCAGTACATATGCAAGTTTTCTGAGTCCCAAAAGACACTGCAACATTTGGTACAGCCAAATATCTTACTTAATTCATTATTCACTATTTAAAACTTTGTCAGAAATCCAGGCGTGAACTGAAAGAACTAAAAAAAAGTAAGATAAAGAAGTTAAGCAATCACACCTTCATCAACAACATAAATCAGAAAGCCCATATGCTGGGATTCAGGAATCCAAGTTACTTGACAAAAAGCTTACACACAACAGAAATAGCACCAAACACAGGATAAAAGGGGCACATTTCTAGCGAGTAATTGCCACAACAAGTACTGCATGTTTTTTTCTCTGAACATAGAGCTTTATTAAAAGTGACAGTAAACATCCCCTCCTGATGCTTCCTGTAAACTTTCACATCCTCCTGGAAATACAGTGGTGATCAGGGATACATGACAGCTTTGCTGTCAGAGCTCCCCACCAAACCTTACAATTTACATAGCAAACTACACAATTTTCCCCTCCCAATACTGCACTGCACTAGACCAAAAGAATATGCAGTCTTTGTCATAAGTCCTTGTGCTCCAGGAACTGCAGAACTGCATTGCAGAGCAGGGCTCTGGTGACTCAGGATAAGAGCTGCACTGTCCCTTGGTCAAAAGGTCTTGGAAAAGTCCCTTGAAACTGCAAAAAGAATGAAGCAGCTTTGTAGCTTTGGCAACATCTTTAGCCTTTCTATTACATCACAAGTGGAAAAGCATCACTTGCTTTTTCTTTTAACAGATCTGACTAGTTTTATCTGCACATGTATCTTTAGCAGACATTACAGGACTCTAAGAAGGCTGAGACTGCATATGGCAGATCAAAAGTCTCTGCTTAGAGGCAATAAGGAGACAGGAAGCTGGAAGGATCAGTCTGGTTTGGGGTTGGTGCAGAAGCTCCTACAGGCCCTGGAGAGATGGGCTGTGGGAATAGGCACTGCCATCAGACTTGAAACAAGGAAACTAGAAGGCTTTCTTAGCAAAAATGTGTCCAGTGTTTTCATCAAAGTACAAACAATTCAACTTCTTCACATTGAAAATACAGCTGATTGCAGACAATGAAAGTGCACTGTTTTGCAGTTTGTACAGCTTTGTACAAATCTGCTCTGAAAGGATAGAGAACTTGTTTAAGAAGTATCCTCCTCTGAAAGAATACAACCCCTTGATAATGGCTTTCAATATACTTATTTTAAATTTTCCATGAGAAACCCTAATTAGTAACTGCTCTATGCTGCCACTAAATAAGGTTTTAGCATGATAATCCATGAGAAATAAGATATTAATAATGAATTGGTTATAAAATACAGAGAATTTTTATATTGGAAAATAGCCTCTATGATAAAAGTTAGGTTTTGTTGTTATCTGAAGAGACTGGCTAAAATTATTGATGGAGTATTAATAGTGCCACAAAGTTGGAAACTGTAGGTAGGAAAAATACAAGGGAAAATAGGATGTTATCAGAGACCTTCAGGCTAGAAACCTACCTTTGAATTCCTAAGTGTGTGATAAGAGGAGTTATATAACACATTTAAAACTCAATAAACAAAGCCTGTCTGCTCAGGAAGCCCAAATTAGACCATTTGTTTCCCATGAGGAAGAATGTTTAAAGTTATTTCTCTGTCAATGGCAAAACTATGAATAAACCGAAGGAAAAATATAGAACATGTGGGAGTAAAGAATATGCTCGGCTATAACTCCACTTCTGTTTAACTATAGAAGTATTGCTGGTTAAGTGTTCCTCCATCTGAAAATATTGCATCTGGTAAGATATCTCTCTATTGTGATCACCCACTGAGTAGGGAAAAAAAAGAAATGGGGCACTGGAAACAACCAACATCTTCCTAGTAGTCTAACCCCCTTCATTTGAGGAAAATCTCCAGGAAAGAAAATCCTTTTTAGCCAGCTGAACAGCGCCCCGGTTAACTGCTGTCTGTTTTAAGACTATGTGTGTCAGGGAAAAAGGGGAGATCTTTTAAAAATTTCCAAAGGACATAATTTGGGAATCAGCATTCAATCTTTCAAACATTTCTTTACACTGCAGCAAGTGCCTATTTGCGTTGCTCAAACACAGCTGGAGTGTTCAAAGGCACTGCGTGTTTTGGATGAAAGGTACTCTTGTGTTTCTTCCTCCTCCTTCTGCTACGAAGGTAATCTGAACAAGTCCAACAACTAAGTTCAGCTTCCTCACTCTGGAATTGAGTTTTCCAGGGATGCCAGGCATCCTGACAGCAGAGGATAAGGGGCAGAACAAACCTGGTCACTCCTGGGTCAGCTCCGCTTCCCGCTGGGGCTGAGTGAGGGAAGGCCGAACGTGAACCAGCAGTGCACCCTTGGGGCAGTGGATGCAAACTACAGAGTCAGCAGGAACTTGGGGCAGGAATGCTGAGCCTTTCCTTTCCTGGGACACGCCAAGTGCTCCGCCGCACTTCTGCCTCCAGCCGTGTGTTCCCCAGGATGGAAGGACACTGAGATCCTGGAACCAGCGAGGGCTGGCGCAAACAGCCCACTTGGAGATGGACGAGTCACAGCCAGTCTGTTCTCGGACACTGGCCAAAGGTCAAAGGTGACAAGACACAGCAGAGATAATTACAACCAGACACACACAAGAAGAATTTTTGTGGGCAAGCCAGCCAAACAGGCCTTGGATGTATAGAAGACTTGTCAGATCTAGACCCAAACCAGCTTGATCAAACTCGTAAGTCACGTAACTTACCAAGGCCCCTGTCAAGTGAATTTTCCTGGCGACTGTGCCGTTGCAGGGGGAGCTGCAGGTGCTGCACTGGCACACATACCTAGGCAAATTCAAACAAACTGGACAAGGAAAATACCTATGAGATTTTTGTCCTTCCATAACTTCTTATCACCTGGTTTTAACAAGGACCTACAGCTGAGGGCAGCGCAGCTATCAGCAGACCAGTATTAGTGATGGGGTTACTTTTGCCAAAAAATCGATAACTTGTGGTTTGAGGGCAACCGTTGAGCCTTAAGAAATAATTCCATTAAATTAACTCCAGCTTTGTGTAAGATACATGCTGCTTTAGTTCTAACTTACATATAATCTTTAAATAGTGGGAAAAAAATCAACTCATTACTTAACCTTTCCTACAGAACAATTGTTAGTCAAAAGCAGTATTTAGGTTTGTTTCCAATACTAAATGGTATTTATAGAAAAGCAGGAGGGATATGTGTATGTCTATCGTGAGCATATTAAGAAAATTTTATCTACAATTATTTGTTTCAGAAATTATTAAAATATTTTACCACTGTACATACTCTGACAACTGGGAAAAAATAGGAGGATGATGAGTTATTTACTCCCCAGTCAGTAAATTAGAGAGAATTATCAACACAAAGATTCGTAAAGATCCACTAAAAGATTGTTTATACCTAAATTCTAAATTCAACTTTTGGATGGTTCAAGTTTGATGATGATTTTATGCCGGAACCCTTAGAACAGCCTTAATGTAATTTAAAAAGAAAAAAAGTTTTGCCCCAAAACTTTTTGATTCATTTGGGACTGCTTCTAACTTAATTTTTACAGCAAGATCCAACAGGAAATGCTGTTATTTGGGAGATTTAAAATGGATCTTATTGGAGTTCTTACAGAACATGAATATTACAATCTTACCTACCCATGTTTTCTCACAATAGACAAAATGCCATGCAGAGTTTGATAGTTAACAGTAAGTAAGCTGAAAATTCTTATTTTCTCTGATATTAATTTTGTATCAATAATAAGCTACAGAGATTTAGCTTGAAAACTATATTGCAGAGAGTGATTCAAACTCTCAAAAGAGAGTCTCCTAACCAACCAAGTCGTTGTGGGTGAGCTCTGATCTTTTACTTCTGCCTGTGGGCTCTTAACCTAACTGTTGTTCAGGGTGTTCCTTCGAGTGTGAGCACAACAGCCAGACTGGAACGCAAGAAGGAATTGCCAGTCCTTCTCAGCAACACTGCTCCCCTTTGGCTTAATGGTGAAATGTTCACTGCAACCAAAACTGGAACGCAGGTGCCATATATACAGGAGTCCAAGCTGCATTTCCCTCTTCCTTCCCAACACCCAGTAAGCCAGGGCAGAATCCAAATTTTCCAACATCAGCTCCTCTCCCTGGGTGGACTAAGGCAACGCCCCCATTCACTACTGTAGTTGCTCAGCCTTGTTCTGTGTGTACAGGAAAAAAATACCACAATCAGCCACAGCCCTCTGGAGGGAAAGTCTTCTCCTGCCCTGAAACCATCCCTTTGTTCTCAGCCTCTTCTCTCTCCCATGCTGTCATTTAATCTTACCTGCTCTTGGCCTCAAACTGGAACTGTGCAACATATCTATTACATAAATCAGCACTAAACATCCTACTTGTGATACCAGATCAAAGTTATAAAAAGCTTCTTAATTTCAGGCCCCACTGTACCCCTCAACCAGTTCCACAGGTGCTGCACCTCACCCTTGTACATCTCTCCTGCCCACAGCTACACAGGTTTGCCCTGGATAATCACTGCAGAGACCTAAATACTGAGACTTCAACACATCAGGAAGTATTAGATCAAAAGAAGCGAGTAAGAAACAAACTGACATTTTCCACACAATAAATAGCTTATCATTAGCATTTTATAAAGTGCTATGACAAACTTAATTATGGAACTATGGACAAGAGCCTCAAAGTTAGTCTTTAATCACGAACTTTTTCAAACAGGCTTTGAAGAGGAAAGTCGCTGCTCTTGCTATGGCTCATCTGTTCTCAGTTCTGGATTTATTGGCACAGAATGTAACAAAATCACAAAGTTGATCTTCAGTTATCACCCATGAGCTTTTTGTATCTGTTTGGGCTGTTCAGACTTTAGAGTTACTTTGATTCATATCATGGAAAATCATTACTCAAATCCTTCCAATAATAGGCCCTACTTCCAATGACACTTTACATGAAGTGTCATTTAGCCAAGGCTAGGAGATGAATCTGCTCTCTTTCAATGTAAACACACTACCTCTTAAAATATATTGAATTGAATGTTATTTGAAAATAGCTTAAAACAGGCTAGAATTCCTAAGCAGAGAAAATTCAAGGTTGGAAAACCATCTTACAATAAAAGGTCTTTTTACAGCTCTACTCTCCAGTTAAATCATTGTTAGATGAAGCCTGGACCTCAGTTCCTATCCCTTCATGGTTTTTTCCTTTGACTTGATGAAATCTCTTTCCAAACAACTCAATGATGCCAATGGACATGAAACAAATTATTTTGACCATAAATACAGTTTGCAAACCCCAAGACTCTTTTCTGAGCTCTTCAAAGTTTACAGGTCTTTCCAAACTCTACACACATTGCCTGAAATGGCACATAAATCCATCCATATGGAATGGCTGCAGGACACAGTGGGGCATGTAAACTCTCCAGAATGTTACTGTGGTCTTCAACAAGTGAAAAGCATCTCTGGATATGGGCAAGACAATATTGTGACAACACATGAGTGCATGAAAGACTTTCCTGAATGCTGGATGTTCTTATATTCTTAATCAAGTCACTTATCATCAAGCTGACTTGAACATTTCTTTACAAGGATTCTATTAGAGTCTGTGGAGAGGCTTTGCCTATGTTAAGGAGACATAAGAGGCTTCTCTCACAGGATACCCTATTCTGTTATGCCAATGTACCCTGTTCTCCCTCAGTCAGCCCTGTTAATCCCCTCTCCGTCCCTGTGTCCCTCAATCACTCCTTCCCAATTTCCCCATTGGCTCACATACCCCAATCCCACCTTTGTACCCCGATGCCCCCTGATAATTGGACCCTGATGCTCTCCCAGCACCCATATACTTAAACCTGAACCCTTCCCTTTGACCCTGGACTGCCTGAGTGCATGGCTGAAATAAACATCTCTGTGAAACCCATACAAAGGCTCTTCCTGCTTCTCTTTACCATCACCACATCTACAGCTATCCTGGTCGTGACAAGAGTCAGCTGAAGCAAAGGAACTATTATGATTATCAAAAGAACAGAAAAAGAGCTTTGTAAAATATGGTTAATCTTAGGAAATCAAATCAAAGAACAGGTCAGCTAATGAAACACCTTTGGTGCTTGCTAGCAGAAAAATTCATTATAAACATCAGGTGAAGGAGGCAGAGTTTAATGGTCTTTTATTCTCTAGAAGAATAGAATCTCAGTTCCTTAATTTCCAGGCTGCTGGGGTTCATTGGCAGATAAGAAATATGCTTAGCAAAAGAGGGATGTTTCAATAGTTTTCCTTCCACACCAAGGGAAAAAAACTAGCAAAACTCAAAAACCTTCAATACTTTCAGGGAGAGCATAGGAAACTACTTTGCCTCTTCAGACATAACATCAAACACTCCACCTCTCTCATGTCTTTTTTGAGTTCTCACTTCCTGCAAAAACTTAAGATTATTTACCCTGAAGCCATCCTTGTACATTGTGATGCAGTGCAAAAAACCAAACATCCATTCCTTCTGCCCTAGGTGATATGAAGTGTATTTCTTCTTATATCTCACATTTTTACGTCCTACTTTAAAAAAAATGATTTTGTGAAGAACTGGGGAGACTGCTCTTTTCCATTAGCCCTTAAAATAATATCCATTGCTTGGTGTAAGAACAATTAAAAAAAAGATGAGTTCTGACACAAGCCTTATTTTTTATAATAGCAAGAGAAAATGTGAAACTCAGATGGTCTTGTTAGCACTAAATGCACTCCTACTGACTCCAATTTGTTTTGTTCTATAAATTTATCATCTTACATTTGGAATGATTTCATAGTCTGCTAGGAAAAGGTCTCAGAAGCATGAAGCAGTGAGATAACAGAATGAAGATGCAGCTGACTGTGATATTTCAGAGCTATTTGAGTACTATTTGTGAACACACTATTATTCTAAACACATCCCTGCAGCTTTTTCTGCCTACAGCATACACAACATAGTTTAGTAATAACAAATCTGACAGTCTCAATGGGAAAACTCAGTGAACCCCATACACATGAGCTTCCAACTCTAATTCAGCTGGAGAAGACCTGTAATTTATTCATCTGTAATTGCTGTGTCTGTATTTATCAACTTTCTAAAGTCTATTCAAGTCAATCCTTGAACAGAACATGCAGCAAAATAATAAAATTGGAACAGTATAAAATGGCAAAGGTATTTTCTGATATTATAAAGCAGATTTAGTTGGAACTGTAACTTAAGCTATACCATGATGACTTGTTATTTAGACCAAAAGCCATGCTTTTTAGACCTCTAGTGTGCTTTATTGGTTCCAGGATTCTCAGCTGCGGCTTTCTTTTCCTTCAAAATACAATAATTTCCTGCTTCATGCTTTTCTTACTTTATCTACTTTGAATTCCTGCCAGCTACCAGTGAACAAAGGCCATGTGAAGGATACTCTGATATATGGGTTCTTCTGCTCTCCAAGATAACAAACAAGTGTTCAATAGCATTATAAAGAATACACCTTTACCAGTAGTCTGTGAGAGGCACACAAATGGAATATTCAATATTCTTCATGAACTTCTGCAGTGCTCACAAAAGAATCAATGACTACAAACCCAGTTACACCTTACTGAGCAGAGCTATAAAATTAACACCCCAAAGAATAGAACTGAACTGGTTTTCCAGGAAGTGTGTGGGTCTTTTTCCCTTTATTGACACCAGTGGTCAGCAAAGGCAATTCACTGGATAGCACTCTTCTGAATTAGTAATACACTGAATAAGCAACATTTCCACAATGCTCACAGGCTCTGGATCTCAGAGACACTGCAGCAGAATAACATTATACTGTAGGTTTAGTGAAATTCTAAGCACTGATAGAAAATCTGTGCTATTTACTGGTATTTTTGCATCACTTCAGTTGGGATTGCTATGCTTTCTTCTCATTTGTTTAATTACAATTTTTGTCTTCTTTCTTAGTACTGCTTTAACCCACTTAAGGACTGAAAGGGTTAAAAGAGGCTCCATGTCTATGCACAGAGGTCCATTGAATGAGTCATGTGTGTAGGGAGTTCCCTTCATTTCTGCAGAAAATACTAGTAAGTCTGCAAATACCTGCCTGTGTTATGATACATAGAGTCCTAAACTACTTCATCTGAACACAATATTTACATTGCTGTGAAAAATCCACAATAAGGAGAATTAAAACCCAACATGCTACCTCAGAAACCCAACTGGGAAGTGCAAGGAGGAGTGATCATTGCAGGAAATTATTTCTCTTTGGTGATTATTATGATAAAAAAATTACTTACCCAAAGGTCATGCCTGACCAAAAAAAAAAAAAAAAAAAAAAATCCTCAAAAGAGAATTTAAACTTTTTTCTAGCATAACGAAGTATTCAAAATTATTTTTAAGTGTTTTAAACCAAAAATCAATGCAGAAATTCATTCTTTGGAAGAATACCAGTCAAAGTAACACATGGAGGAGGCCAAAGCACATTATTGATTAATACCTGCATCCAGCTTCAGTCCAAATATGTGAAAATGCCCATGACCACCTCAGCTCTGAGCCAAGGACCCAGCAATGCAGACTCTCTAAGGTGCTGAACCTCACAGGAAAGTGACCTGAGCAAACTTCTGTCCTCCCACGTCACCAGACCCTTCCCTGGTAACTCCCTCAGGAATTTCAGAGCATGAATTTCCATCAGGCTGCAGCTGAATGGCACAAATCTACTCTGCCTTGTATAAGTGAAGTGAGATGAAGCTCACCTTTACCAAGACCTTGCTGTGAGCCAAAATGGATCTGCCTGAGTCACTTGGCTGAGGTAAATACATCTGAACTCAGTATGTTCCTCAGGGTCCTTCTTGTAAGTCTTGTGGAATCACCATGGTAATATTCTCCACTTACAGTAATTATGCTTACACATCCTCTCTGAATACCTAAAGTAGTTATAATCTGCAGAAATAACAGTAATTACATAGCAGTCAGTGTAATACAGCTGTGGACAGCTGTAAATAAAGTGTTTACATGGGGAAGGAGACATTGCAGAGCTTTGGAAAAGTGAAAGGTTTGTGAAAAGACAAAAAAATAACCATGTTCCAGTTTGAGAGAATATGCAATTTAATCCATGTAGAAATCTTGTTCATCAGTAATTACAGAAGGAGATGAGTCCCCTCAATTAAGATCAGGCAGAAAATGGTTTTATTTTATGTGTCCTGAGAAGTGTCACATCAAAAATAATTAGAGAGAGAGACATTAAAAACTTTCAGATGTTTAAAATGTATTACCTCCTTTGAAATTTAGAAGAGCTTCAAAGAAATGTCAGGTTCTGGCATGCTCTGGAAAGAGAATTTGTACGTAAAAACAACAAGGCCTTTCCCCTAGTTTTATATATATTTGATGAAGCCACTCAAAAAAGAATAATTGAAAAACTAATTTAAATTGAGACATGATTCTTTGGATAACAGTTATAGCTCAGTGGCTGGAATTCTTAGGAATGAGTCTGCAGCAAACCCAAGATTTGGAACATGACACAAAGGAGTCTCTGCCAAGCTTTTCCAATTATTAGTCTTCTCTTCCTAGCTGTTTATACTTCCTTTCAAGTCACATGTCTAAGTCCCAGAGCAGTAATACAGGAGCTCCATCTCTGAGGAACAGGAGCAACCTGTGCTAGAAAGCCTATTTGCATTTGCAAGGCTTTAAGATTTTCTATGGGAGACAAGAATGCACCACCAAGCCTTCCCTTTATTGTTACATTTTTAGTCTGTAATCATTCCTCATGTCTTTGGTAACCAGTCTTCAGGGCCCAATCTTACTAATTAATTAATCAATTACTTGTTAATCTGTTTTATTCAAAGATAACAGCGCAGAAGGAAAAGGCAGACATAGATTTCTTTTTTCTACTTAAACACATATTTTCTTAAAACTCTGGTTATACAAAACCATTCTGATCTGTCAGTCTACAGCCTTCCATATGGATTTTCCAAGCATCAGTGTGAATTAATTTTGATTTGATTCACTTATTATACTCACTCAGTGGGCTTTTATGTACGATATGGATTGGCTAAGCACTGTCATCAACCCATTTTAAAGCAATTCATTCATTGTTCACACCCAGTACACCATTTTGGACTGAGATAAAGTAAAATGAAACAAGAAGAAAGACACACTGGAAGGCAAATAATAGCACAGAAAAAAAGGAAGACTATAATAGTCATAGACTGGAGACAAAATAATAGAATAGACTAGAAACATGTAGATCAAAGACAAACATTGATCAAAGATAGAAAAGGAACTGCAGACAAACCAGAACCCGTGATCAAAACCTGATGGAAAGGAGCATGGTGTGATGTGAAAAAAAGATAAAGGAGTAAAAAACCTGAGGCTCCCTGCTTCAGGATATCAACTTTCTTTTGATTCTCTCCTAGTCTCTAATCCAGCCATGTTAAAGAAAGAAGTTTTTGAATTTCCCTACAATCCCTAGAGATAAAAGATTGTTGCTTGGATGTCTTGTCATTAACTCTCCCTTGTCCACTTAGCTCTCATGTTCATCTTCCTAACACTGTTTTCAACCTTTTTTGCTGGTTGCAAGAAAACATTTTCTCATATTTCTGTCATAAATTTCTCAAGAAAGAATGTGTGTTAACTCTTACCAGCTAAATTCTGCCCCCAGTCTAGTTTCTGCAGGGTTCCTGCTGCAGATAACTCAATCTCTTGTTGTGGGCCTCCTGCCCAATGACAGCTGTTCATGCTCTTCCTGGCTGAGGTGATATTACCTACTCCCCAGGAAGAGAAAGACCTTGGAGTTGCTGGGACACCTGGGCTTGAGATCATGTTCTATCAGGTCTAGACATGATTTGTGGTCCTTTTTTTCCACTGCAAGTTTTGTCTCAAAACAGGGTCATATCCCAGGTTCCTGACCCTGATGTGATGGACAGTCTCAGAATCCCTAGGCTACTATAAATAATTCCTTTTGGTTTTTACTGTGTTTGGGGGAATTGAACCCTGTGCTGGTTACTGCTGACAGCTCTTTAGTGGTGAAATTCCCCACTGGCACTCACACATTTGGGGTTTGGTGGTGCAAATCCCTTCTGAGGCATCACGGGGATATGCAATCTTCATACTCTGCCTTGATGTTGGGCAACAGGAAAGTTACAGTTGGAAGTGATGGGGCAAGTCTATTTTCCTTATTAAGAGGAGATTTTCTGTTTTGTTTCATTAACTATTTAAAAAAAAAAAAAAAATAATGTTTTCATGTGATTTACCAGATAATCTTTATTGGTCAAACAATGCTATGACCAGAATATCTTCAGGATATTACTCAGCAAATTGGTCAGTTAAAACAGCCACATGACTTTCCAAACACATCAGGAAATCTGAAACACTGACACAAGACTGATTTTCATTCTCAGAACCACAGACTGCTTGATGTTGGCAGGGACCACCAGAGTTCATCTGGTCCAGCTTCCCCTCTGAAGTATGGACAGCTGAAGCTCAGGACCATGCCCACATGGATTTGGAATGTTTCCAAGGAGGAAGACTTCATTGGTAAACTGTGCCAGTGCTCAGTGACCCTCACAGTGGAAAAATCCTTCCTGATGTTCCAAGAGAACCTCCTTGTTTGAGTTTGTGCCCACGGCCTGTGGTCCTGGCAGGAGCACACTGTGAAGAGCCTGGCTCTTTCCACTTGGCACCCACCCTTTCCCGTACCTCTATATATTGAGAAGGTTCCCTTGAGCCTTTACTTCTTCAGGTTGAACACCCCCAGCTCTTTCAACCTTTCCTGAGAGGAGACATGCTCCAGTTCCCTCCTCACCCTCCTGGCCTTTTGCTGGATGCTGTCCAGTATGTCCCTGTCTCTTCTACCAGGGAGCCCAGGACTGTGCACAAAGCTCCAGCTGTGGCCTGAGCAGAGGGGGAGGATCAGCCCACTCAGCCTCCTGGACATTCTCCTCTCATGCAACCTGGGGTACATTTGGCCTTTGCCCAAATGACACTTTGCTGGCTCATGTAGGTTTCCAGAACTACTGGATGCCTAAAAATGGGAAGCACTGGCTTGGTTTGCACAGGTTCAGACAGAAACAATTGCCTATTTTTAAAGAGCTGGCAACCAATGTTTTTCCCAAGAGGACATCTTGTGGCTAATATTTTCCATTATTGGCAATAAACCATGCAGACACTGGAGCATCAGGATTCTTGAATCACCTCTTATGCCAAATATACCCCCTCATTTCCCATTTATTCCTAGTTCATAAATATAGGATCAGAATCCAAAGTCATATTTGTAAATGCCACAATAAACTATATTTAAATAACCAGACATGGCCTTGTGAGACCATTTCTCCTATCGCAGCATTCAAAATATTCAGTTTTTCTGGAGATATTTTCAACCCTCATTATTGCAACTAATGGCTTGTTAAGAATGGAACTGGCATCTACTGGATAAAGGACTGTTAATACTGCACCACTTACGGGCTCTATAAATCGTTGCATATTTTGAGACAGTACCGTAACATCTGTTCTGGGACATGAGTCTCTAGCAGTAAGAGAGCGGATATCTTTCCAAGACTTTCCAAGAACTAGACAGTGCCACTCTGGGAAGATGGTGGTAGTTTTTTGATGTTGCCAAAACACTGCTGGGTTAGGATACAGTTAAGAAAATAAAATTTGTAAGCACAGCACTGCTTTGTACCGGCTTTTCCACACTGCACAGGGTCACGTAACTGCTTTTCACTAGAATATTACAATGTAAGGGTGCTAAGACAATTATTGAAATAGATGGACCTAGAAGACAAAGTTTAGAACAAAACTTTCAGCAACTGTGATAGAAAAACAAGAAAAAAAATCAACAAAGTAATATCCAGTGAGACTGACTTTACCACCATCCTGACAGCAGTTGTATGAAAGCAACACTTCCCATTTCATTTACTCTTGGCACCTAAAAAAGTTCCAGTTTTTATGCCTCAAAAGAATTAAAAATTCATCCTTCCCTTTATTTTTCCCAAGTATTTTATGATAAATTTTCTAGCATTCTCAGACATAAGGAAGCAATTCTCTTAGATAAATTTGTTTGTGTCATTTCTTGATCACAACTAATACCAGAACAGAAAATATTTGCCTCCATAAATCAAAATTTTATAGCTATCCTAGCAATGGGTTTCAGTACATTAGGATCTCAATCTACTGATGAAAGATGAACTATACAGTTAATGATTTAGGCAATATACTGTGTTAATTACAAATGAAGCCAAACTCAAGATGAAAATGAAATAGAGAAAGAGCATATATAGGACAAATCCTGCCTGCTTTATTCACTGTGGCATTCCTGTTTAAATGCAATGAGACTAGCTGCATGACTGAGGCAAGTAGGATTTTATCCTACTTATATTACCTCTCATATAAGATATTTACACACTCCTGCTGGTAGTGTATTTTGCAATATTCTTATAATAGAGATTAACTCTATATCAAAGGAACAATATTAGAATTTTCTAAGGTAATCCAGAACAGTTTTAAAAATCACTTTTTCAGAAATGTTCTCATTTGGGCTGCCTCGTTAATCCCTTTAACCATGGAACTCACATTTTAATTGCAGATAAGACCCAGGTTCCCAAGTATCCAGAAACATACCTGTTCCTCCAGTGCACAGAGTCTGCAAATTTTGTGGCCACATTTTGTGGCCCCAGCTGTGGAGACAAGGCCTGGGGAAGGCTGATGAAAAGACAGCACACTCCCACAGCCAAGGTGTTGGCCAAGCTCCAGGCAAGATCTGCTCCCTGGGAAAGGCACACTAGCTCTCCAGGCTCACGTTCTCCAAAGCACTGCTGACAGCACTTCTCCCATGGGACTGCAGAGCATATTAACAAAACAAGAAAGGGAAGTGCACATTCATCCCAATAACTGATTAGTGGTATTTTCATGCAACCTTTTCATCCTTACACTTTACTTTAAACCTTTTGCTTCATACTTTGCATTGCAGAGAAGCAGCACCGAGAGGGAAGGCAAAACTGGCTTTTTTCAGCTGATGCAATAGGGACTGTTTCAGGTAAAATAATTTAAATAAGATTTCTTCATGGTTTCAGTTTGTTTCATTTTCACATGGCTTTAGCACCAGAATTACTTCAATTCAGTTTACTTTTTCCTCTTGTCTCAGTCCTGTACGTAGAGCTGTCTCAGTGTGTACTTTGCAGCTGGTTCCCAGCTTTAACACTGTTATTGATATTGTTAGTTGTAACTCTGTTTTAGTCTGGTACTGTTTTGAAGTAGTAATATAATAATTGGCAAACTTTTGTGGATTAAAAAAAACACCAACACTGCATTTGATTGTGCCATGGGATCTTTTCTGGCCCATTTGTGGGAAGGAAGCACCTCTTGATGGTGATCTCATCATGAGCTTCTTAAATGCATGACACCAACTCACTTAAAAATTAAAAAACTAGAGGAGAATGAAGAAGAATCTCTAAATCTTCACATCAGACTCCAGCCAGATTGAAATAAATTAATAAAACCCTACACATGCACACACTTCTGTCTTATTTAATTCTTGTCTTCAGCTAGATGGAGAAATGAGTGAACACATACTGCCAATCTGTATTTTGGATTTAGGCATTTCTTAGAAACTTTGAGTAATTTTCTTTTTGCAAAATGCTATATGAATGGACCATTTCCCATCCTTACCAAGTGGCCTGCATTTATCCATATGTATAAAGGAGGGGGGGGTGTGTCTGTATCTTGCCACAAGGATGTAAATTGCCACAAGCAATTAAACTTCTGACAATAAATGGCTCATCAGTCCATAATCCAAGAGCCATAATCCAACAGCCATCTTAACTGAAATTTCAAACCATTCACCTGCCTGCTTTGTGGAAACTGCAGGAAAGAAGGTGATGGCTCTTTTGACATAAGCAGATGTCATGGCTTAGGTCTGGTTGGACAATTTTGTAATATTGACACCTGAGTAAACCAATGAAAAAGGTGGATATGCCTCTAGTGAATACACATTTTAAGGTGAGAATCCTGAAATAGCTTTCTTCTGGTTTCCAGAGGGGGTGAGTGGCAGAGCCTCAGCCTGGCTGTTCCCCATGGCTGGGCTGGGCTGGACTGAGGTTCCCCCCTTCCCTCCCCTGGTACCCTTGGCAGGCAAAGGAGAAAGAGGCAGAGAGAGGGGGGGAAGGAAGGCACAGCCCAGCCTTGGATACAGAAATCTGCTAATCCAGGACTGCCCATGCAGCATCCGGGGGCTGAGCCAGGCTGGGTGTCTGTGGAGCAGAGAAAAAGGGAGGAAGCTCTGGAGTGAGACATCTGAAGCCTGAACCGGGCTGGAAGGGGGATCCTGGCTTCCTTCTCTCAGCACAGCTGGAACTGGAGGGCAGTGGCAGGCCTTGGGGATCTTGGCCTTGTTCTAGCACAACTGCAGTGCATCACGTGAGTGCTTTGTACCAGCTGCGGCCTTTGTGAATTTTTTTTCCTTGACCAGATGAAACTTTCAAAGCATGAATCTTACCCAGAGGAAAAGAGGAGACTGGATTAAATGTAGGAAGACCCAGACATGAGACTTGATGACAGAAGAAGTGAGAAGAGAATCTCAAATAGAAAGGAAGATTAGAGGAGTGGCCTGTTAGGTTGGACCTCTCTTGTGAGGCCATTGAGAATGGACTTAAATACCCTGTAACTTATGGAGTGTTTTTTAGGGGGATGCAAGGTTCTAGGCATAGCTGTGAGCTGCTGGAGAAGATTAAACAGAGGAAGACTAAAGAAGTGAGAGATGAAGCTATGCCCAGTGAGGGAAGATGACTTCTGTTCCTTGAGATGAAGAGAACTTTCATTTTATACTAGAAGAGGCATCTTTAAACTGTACCCTAATAAACTGATATGGCCCATGAGCTGCTGTGGCAGGGTGTTTAATGGAAAGGACTTCACAAATGGCAACATTTCTGCCCGGGCAGACCAAGTGTGGAGTGTGAAAGCAAGAGAATTGGTATCCTGTAGAAAATCTCTGTGGTACCCAAGAGAAACTCCTTTCTCCTTGATGAATTGAGAACTGATTATTTTAAGAGTGATAACTGACTGAGGACCCCAGGTTTTGTCCTTTTTACATTGGAGTAAAAAAGTGAATAGTTAGTGGGGGGAGGAGAAGTGTTTTGAAGGTTTCATTCTGATCTTTTTTCTCTTTTAGTGTTAGTTAATAAAGTTATTCCTTTTAAGTTTAAGCCTGCTTTGCTCTTGATTGGAAAATTTTGAATTGGCAAACTAAAACTAAGACATAAATTGGTGTTTCTACCTGGTTTCAAACTGAAATCATGACAGCAGAGAACTTGTTGTAAAAGACACAGCTGGCTTAAAATCCTTTCATTTGGAGATGTGATTCTGCTTCCAGTGGAGAGTCACGCAAGAAAATATATGGAATTATGACAGTTATAAACAGAAACCCTGCTATTTTAGAAAGAACTTTTGCATTAGAATTTTTGCATTCTCTTGAGGAAAGGCATTGATTAGCTTTCGAGCTGGGTATGGAGTGCGAAACTAACCAAGTGAGAGAGAAAAAAACCCTGTGTCTTTGAAAAGGGATTTTCCAAGGCCTGCATTGCTAAGTTAGAAGGCATGAGTGGTTTTTCTGGGTTTCTTTGGAAATCACCAGACACTGCATATAGCAGTTCCAACACATGGACACTACGGCATTGTGGGAAAACTGTATGTGGGCTCCGCATCACTTGGGTGCTTTTGAAATGTGAGAAGAATAAAGTTACAGCCAGTTTTAGTTTATCTTTAATAGAGTTCTAATTTTCCCATCTAACATCAGTTACAATTTTAAGAATCCAGAACTTAAAAGAGACAGGAATATAAAAGGGGAAAAACTAGAAGAAAAAACCACATTTCCATTGTCTCTCTAACTGGGGGTAAGGAGAAGGTACATGCAATTTACTTGTTTCAGCCTCTAGCAAAAACAGTCTCCTAAAATAGATTTTGTCTTTGGGCATCTTGGTATTTGCTCCATAATGTTGCAGTTGTTCCCCAGACAGTACAAGGTCCTGTTGGTTTCGTAATTTAGGTCTTTTTTCCACTAGGTACAATTACTCAACATGGAATCATAAAACCATTCATGCATTGGAAGGCTGTTCTGATTTACCCTAAGCCATTTTTTCCCCAGGCTAAACAAGCCCACTTCTCTCAGCAGCACCTCTCAGGGAACTCCAGCCTCCTCACCCTCCACTGGGCTTGTTCACCTTCACTCACATCTTCCTTGTGCTGGGAACCCTGGAACTTCCAACACTGAGCACTGGAATTCATTCCAGAAGTCTTCAAACTCCTTGGGCTTAGTTTTATGGAAAAATCTAGCACAACTACCAACACCCAGTGGTTCAGGTCACGGACATCATGTGTTGTAAATACAGAATTATGTCAGTTTAGTTCATCACATGCAATCTTACTACCCAAAAGCACAATGAGTGTAATACACAGCCATCTTCCCAGGAAGAGTGCTTGGTAGCAGAGGGCAATGACAGGATTTAGAGGAGAAAAAAACAAACCAAAGGGGAAAAAAAAAAAAAAAAAAGCAACAGAACTTTCTTCCAGCTTTGATATCTACTACTCATTTTAAGATGCCAGTGTGCAAATGATTAATCCAATTAATTAGCATACATAAGTCTTCTTCACTGACAAGCTTCCTTAGTGATCATTTTACAAGTGACATTCCTATACCATCAAGGAGATGAGCTGGAAGCTCTTTTATTCTTTTGTTTTAATGGAATCTAAGAGTTCAGCAATCATTTGATATCTTCCATCGATCTTGTCACACCACATTATTCAGATCAGCACTTCTATCTGCAGTATTAAAGTACTTTTCTGGGTCTGATTATTATCAGCTGTTTTAAGAGCATCGCCCTAGATTTCATTTTGAAGTGACATTACATGATGTGCTGTTCCTATTCCTTTTTATTTTCTGTATTTTTAATGGTCACAAATGGTCACATTGTTGGGAGTGTTTTCAGGGCTCTGAAGGGCACATGGATTTCTGGATCTAACATTTATTAACTTCTGCATAAACAGTTTCAAATACAGCTGAAAAAATGCTTTTTTGATCCCACTTCCCACTTGGAAATTACCTGTGGAAGAACCACCATCAGTCAGTTACAGCATTTTCTGTAAGAGTCTGCTCTCTGCAATGCAAGCACGTCTTGACTCTGCTGACATCCCTGATTCTCCAAGATCATCCTTCTCTTCCATAAGTACATGGTTAAGGGAATGTTCACAACAATGCATTCGCAATCCATGGCTGTGGATTTCCAAGGCTTGGAGGCATTCAGATTATGTGGATTTAGGCCTTCTGTACAAAAATATACCTACTTCTGCAGAATTTCCCTTTGAACAAAATGCTCAGTGGTGTCCTGTAGGATGTTAATTAACATGGCAAGGTACCATGACAAGACCCAGGTGCTAAATTATTTCTAAGGAGTTTGGATTCTGGATATTTACTTTCTTCAGCAGTAAGCAACACAAGCCATAGCCAGCAAAACTGAAAAACTGTTGTTTGAAGTTGTGTAATTTTTAAAACCACTTCAACAGCATAGCAGAATTAGGACATTTTCAAAGGAGTAGGAGGAGAGAGCCAATATGAAAAAGAAAATACTCTCTCAACTCAAACATGAGTGAAGTGAAAAAAAACCCAGCAAATATTTAAATTAATATTTTGAAATTTTTTATGTATTTGGAAGAGCAGACTTAAAAGCTATCACTTACTGATGAAGAGGATAAGATGACATTACCTTTTTAGATTTATAACAGGTTTTGAAAATTCAAGCTCAGAGGGATCCAAATGGAAAAACAACAAAGTGCATCAAGAAGATGGGTCAATTAAAAAAACAAGAGCTTTATGGAATTGGTGAAGAGAGCAACACAATGTTCCCTTTCAGTAAGCATTCCAATTCTGTAAATCAGACTGGGGTTATTCCTAATTGTTTCAAGCACAGAGATGTGTGGTATTTATTTCCTGGGTGTCTTTTTTTCTGACTGATTAGCATTATGAAGATTAGCTGCCAGTAATTTCTGAACTGGCTAGCATAAGGTAATTAGCTCCTGGTGTGCTGCAGTTTGCACTGCCCAGGAGAAGAGTTTGCTCATCTCAGCCAAGAGGAGGATTGCAGAAGACATTACAGAGAAAGAAACAGAAAGTTAGCAGAGTTCCTGCAAAATTTGATTCAGCTTCTTTCAAGATATACTATGAAAATACAGTAAATAGAGTATGAAGAATACTAGTAAGGCCTGAACTAGACTAGAAAAGACTTTAAGTAACCAGTTCAAAATGCTTCCAGAATGGCTTCCTTAAAAATCATGTGGTGCCTCTCACAACTTTCCTTTCTGTGGTATTACGTTCAATCTTTATATGACATTCATAGAGAAAGAACAATGATTTAATGAGAAAACTGCTCTTTTAAGGAGGTCTTAGTGTATAATTTATAAAACTTTCTTCTGAAAGCACTTTCTAGAAAAACATCCTGGAGTCAGAAATATACTAACTAGGGCATTGGAGAGATTCTAATCATAAAGAGAAGAGGAAGGAACTAGGATTTTCTACAGAACTACACGATACCTTGGCTCCCAGTTTCAGGAGGTAAGGGGAAAGTAAACAGGAACAAAGGGAAAAACAGAACTCAGTATCTGAGGTAAAAGGAAGGGGCAGCTGCACACACCACCTCCTCTCAGTAGGTCCAACCACAACTTATGGAAAAGGCAGCAATGGGAATCCCCTATAAAC
Source organism: Certhia americana (assembly GCA_018697195.1). NCBI lineage: Eukaryota > Metazoa > Chordata > Aves > Passeriformes > Certhiidae > Certhia > Certhia americana. The sequence continues at coordinate 8,831,786 of CM031870.1, forward strand.
TCTTCAAGGCAGGTGACTATAGGAACAGATACAGAAGTTTAGGGGCTATCACAAAAATCAACAAAACAACCCTATCTAATAATTATATTTTTTTGTTAAATATGCTATTAATATATTTATTTTTTTTTTTCTCTAGATGTATTCTATTATTTAAACCAAAAAGTTTTTGATAAATGTAGCAAGTGAAGGAAAGCATTTGGTTACTCTTAGCACTGAGATTCTCAGGGTGTAGTGTATACCATGAAAACTCAAAAAGCTTTTAGCTAAAAGGTTTGTAGGGTCCTCATGCCACGAGGAGGGTTAACACAGGTATTTGCTCAAAACCATGTTTTCCATTAACCATGTCCACCCTGTCATTCAGCACAGCACTGACTGACACCTGCTCAGAGCCAAGGGCACAGGAGGCTCTGCCAAGCACTGTGAGCCTTCTACCCAGCCAGGGATCTGCAGCACAAAGTCAGGATCTCTAACTTTAAAGGATTTATGCATTATTGAATGACAATAGGCAAGTAACTAACATCTTCACCCAATTTGTATCCAATTTGCTTTTTCCCTAGAGCTACCTGTAAACAGTGTTCAGGAAATATTTACAGGAATAGCATACAAAAGTGGCTCATTTAAATACAGGAAGTTAAATATATTCCCCACTGTTAGGAGCCATGAGCTTTTAGATACTGTTTTCTTGTTCCAGCATGTCCTGGTCACCTTATTAAATCACAGTGGAAGACTTGTAACATTTTAAGAGAAATTTTTTTCCATAAATTTAATTTCAATCCTTATTTTACTATGCATAAACTTTTGGTTCTTCTTACATAAAACCCATTGCACAATACTTATGAACACCCAGTGACTCAGTTGGGTAGGTGGGAATATGTGACAGATGAAATTTGTTAATTGAAAACTTAATGAGAGTATCAAACAAAATATCTATTAGCATTAGGAAGGACTGAAATATTTTTAAATTATTACAAAAAAAAAAAAAAAAGGAAAAAACCAAGAAACATATTTAAATGTGAGGTGAGAAGTAAAAAAGAGTATTGAAAGTTACTTCACCATAGAAACGTGCAATGTCATTGGTACACAAGAATAGTGTGATTGCCTTAAGCTATACCCAGCTACAAGTGCTCAAGTTGCTATAAATAAGGTTGAGCAAAATTCTGGGACTGAAAGATAAAATTAACAGAGTTTTTAATCTCAGGAGAAAACATGGTTAAACATTATAATTACCGAGGCCAGGTATTTTAATACTGAGTTAGTTTTAATGACTTTATTCATCAAAAGACTTACGAAAAGGATGACTAAACCTTAAGTGGGGAGAGTAAAATGCATTCTGCACAAACAACGAATTTCAGGGGTTCATGGCTCATGTTTAAAACTCAACACACAAAGTGTCTGACTCATAACTCCCTTCTCTGTAATGTTAGAAACCTAGGAGATACTGAAAAATATTAAGTGATGTTAGGGAGAGCAAAGGATTTAATTAAACCAGAGTGTAATCCTTTTAAGGAATTTCAAAGTTAGATCAGTGTCACTGTACAGATTCATTTGATCGGTTTTCTTTACCACCGCTCTTCCCCTTTTTTAATTGTAATATCACTACATTAAACATTAATCACTTTAAATATACATGTGCCAAATTCTTGTCAAGAAGCTCATTATCTCCTGTCTTAAATTGCAATATCTCCTCTGGCCTACTGCTATCCATTCAGACTGCTGCTGCAAAAACAGGTGGCTTACCAGGAGCTAAACAAGTGCCCATAATGGACATGAATAGAGAAAAACAAGATTTCATCTCACTGGGAATATAACCTCCCTCTTGGAATGTTTGTTTGCCGATGTTATCCCGTATCTGCCACTTGTCCTCTTCCTGCTTGACCAAAGTGAGTCAATGCTTTACCATCCCCAGAAATGCAAGGAGCACTCTGGACATTGACCACAGGCTGGATTGCAGAGCTGCCTGACAAAGATGGCACACACTGTCCCTGAGTGCCTGGCAGCTGGATGGACAGGAATTTGTATGTCTGCAGGAGAAGGTGGGATTTCCCCAAGCAGACCAGAGAAGTGTGATTAGAAGTCAGAGAGGTGAATGAGTGTTAAGAAAGACATAACATAAAATCTATAGCTTTCAGAGATGTTACTTTTCTCTTCTGCTATCATGACTTTTGAGAGAGAAAAATTGGAAGAACAAAATTCATTCAAGGAGAAGAAAAAAACAGAAGTAGACTAAGCACTAGAAGTATCAATGCTGACCTATAAACAAAATGAAAAGAAATTTTGGTTATGGACTTCCAGAAAAATATCCACAAAATTTTCACCATCTTTTCCTTTAATTTTCTCTTTTTCTGTTCTGGAGCTTTTAAGGTGTTTAGAAACCACCAACAGAAATATTTCTTCACATTGTCACAGTGCAGGGGGGTAGGTGAGTTTTCATTAGTTTTTCACACTGATCTTCTCTGTGTTCTCTATAATTTAATTGCCTGTTTAGCCTCTGTGAACTCCATCTACACCACCACATGAAGATCCATCACTCCACTATCCAGATCCACAGGAGTCTTCTGTGATGAAGAGAACACAAATGTGCTCCAGTTAAGTGGTTAGTAACTGTGCAGAAACACACCTTTCCTTTCAAGTTGAGAGAGAACAGAAAACAAAAATCCCTGCAAAGGCAGCCTGAGAAAAGGACTCCCTGTCCCAGAATCTGGGGCGAGTTTTATGAAATTAATAGAAATGTGGAATGATTGAAAACACAAATGAAGTGCTCTCTCTTTTCCTATAATTGCTGCACTGGATCATGAAATTAAAGTCATCAAGTAGGAAAGATGCTGTACAGATTTCCAGAGATACTGCATGTTCTGGCTAATTGTGTCAGCCTGGATTAGCTGATTAGCATAATTAATCTACACTTCTGATTGCCTAAAGGGAAAAGATGTTCCTGGATGCACAGGTGAAATATAATGATTGAGACTTCAATATGCCAATACTGGAGTTATCAATACCACAGACGGGACGAGCCTTGGCTTGCGTGGCCCTGTTGCTGAACCAAATAGCGGCAAGTGTGGTGTGTTACCCCAGAGAAACCTTTGGTTAGCTGGGCACTGCAGACAAGTCCAGACCTGCCCGAGCTCTTAAGGTTTTCCACTGACGGAGAAGTTTTAAGGAGGTGGTGAAGGAAGGAGTCGATTCTGATAGAGGGTTTAATCCAGGGCTTTTACTCTGGCACGCACGCCTCTGAATCCAGCAAGTCCTCTAACAGAACCTATCAGAAGTGTAGCCGAACTTCTGTGACAGGCTACAGTGACTGCTTGCTGTAACTCCCCCCTGTAACTGCCCTCCACCGCTTGGTCCCTGTCCTTTTACCTGGGGGAGGTGGGAGGGGAGAGGAAGCCCACCAACCAGGTACGGGGGGGTGGGGGCGGGATGGGGAAGACTCAAGGGACAAAGGACGGACGACCCAATGCCCCCTAAGGGGAAGAGGGTATCTTTTGAATTTGCCAGTCAATCGATGCCCTCTTGGAATTCCAGGGTAGATAGACAGTGCTCAGCAGGGGTCAGGGTGGAGAAAGAATAGGTGATTGACATACTGGGAGGGGGAATCTTCAGGGGAGGAACCAGATTTCCGAGGTAAACCATGAAATCACACCACTACACACCACTACACAGCATCTAGGAAGTATTTCAGAGTCTTGTTTGCTTGTATCTTGTATTCTTAAAAGGTCAGAGCAGAATTAGGAGAGCACAGTGTGCTCTTTGCTGGGGAGAGCTGGAAATTGGACTCAAGAATGATGAAAGAGCTGTGCCAGTTATCTGTACTGTGGCACATTAACAAGAGTTTATGTTACAACGACACTCAATGACACTCAATGACTTCAGACCTAACCTAATCCTATCCTAAACAAAAGCAACCAAAAGTATAGACTGTATGTGGAAAAGGAGCCTAATAACTGCTTAAAACAAGGATCTGTAATCATGTCCCAGTAGAGTTCTATAAAGTTCACTCAAAAACTATTTTAAATGCTCCAAAACAGAAGGTGATAGATAAATTTAGGATTTCTTTATAGGCAGTCTGAGTCATGTGTTTTGTTGTCCCCAGTCATAAGTCTGTAAAGCTTCAGCAATTGCAACAGCTAAAAATTGAATTTGATCATTTTACTATTTTCTACTATCTCAGGAAGGACAGTTACATAAGACATATTGGCAATGTAAAATATTTTTTAATTATTACATATAAAATATTTCTTAAGAAAATATTATAATCAATTTTAATTGAGTGAAAGTTGCATTACTGGAAACCTTCTGTTTCTTCTCAGTATGGTCACTGATGATGAAACATTGCTTCATCATCTCTCATCTGCAAAGAATAATTATGGGATTTTCACTTAAAACTCTCTGCTAACTCCATCCTTTGTTCTATGTTGATACTGCCAGGAATGAGGCAGCTCATCAAGTACAAATTGGATTAAAATAGCAATTTTATGGCTACATAAGCTACTGTGAAACTAAGGCCAAGAAAACTCAACTTACTATACACTATTAGGTGCCCAGATCACAGGGGAAAAGCCAAATTTGAGTGGTCATCAAATTTGCTGGCTACCTTCCTAAGGTCCTTGAATGCTTAATTCCCACAGTCCTTTCAAACAGGCTTATCAGTCGGAGAAAGTTTTCTCTTTTTTTGTCATTTAAAAAAAAAATTTTGAAGTGCTCACAAACTGTTGTCAGCAAGAATGAGTTTTAGACAATGAAAATGAGGTTCCCTTCCACTAAAATGAACAGCAAAGAAAAAAGATAAGAGAGACTCCTCCAGCACAGGGTGTGTAACACAGCCTGCACTGACACACAAAATATTCTCACACATTTGCTGCTGCCTTGTCCTGTTCCTGTACCAGCACCAGGCCATCGTCCCTTACAGGAGACAAACCTCAAAGATATTTAGTCAAAAACCCAAACACAAGTGTTTTGTCAAGATGCGCCCAAAGCTGCACAGCCTTTCAGGGGAAAAAAATCTGACTGACAGAGCAGATGGAACAGGAAACATTTCTCCAAGCTGAAATCCAGTTGCTCTGAGTGGGGGAAGGTACTGGAAACATAGACATGAACATGACACTCTGCAAAAAAACCTGTCAGCACATTTGAGAAGTTCATTAAAACATGAAAATGTTCTCCCCAAACCACACTTCATAAACCCTTTTCCACTTTCTGAGTGAAAGAAGGAAGAGCTTGACCTAAAGTTTGTCAGAAACATAAGGAAACTTTAAAATAACATACTTTACAGTCAGTGTCCAGGGGCACAACAGGCACAGCTGTTTCATTAATACTACATTGGTTGCAAGTCCTCACTGCACATGCTGTTATTCAGGATGCTATTGACTTGTCTCTAAACCTTAACACTATGGATAAATAAATCAATAATTCCATTAGAGTAGCCTTTTGTGATACTCCTGAGCAGAAAAGCAGCTGTCCTTTCAGATGCACAGCTGTCCCCTCCTCCCAGGGATGAGGGCACATTTCAATCCCTCAGTTTCATTTAAGTCCTGAAATTGCTGCACACTGACAAAGCAGTTTTGTGGCAATCTGAGAATAAAACTGAGAAACAGGGGAAATCAAGTGGCATAACAATTCCAAAAGAGCCTCCACTTTGCCTCAGGGAGACAAAACATCCTGTTGCTGAGGACATGTCTCAGAAAAGTATTGAGAAAGAGCCTCTTGTCCTTAAGCTGGAAACTTTGAGTGCTTTCAAACACCTGCTTAACTCCTTGCACAAGTTTATTCCGTTATTCTGTGCTGGGAAGATCTGCTTGATGCTGTGAGTATTATGCTAAATGAAAGGGAGACACGGGAAAGAGGAGAAGCCCATGTTGTCATGTGTTGCTAGGGGCTGGTTTAATTTTGAAAGCCTCATAACACTGTGCTATTTTTCATGTTAAATGGAGCTGCTTTATATTAGATGCTCACAAGATTTCAAATCAGAAGACATTCCTCCAGGCTAATACTGGAGGAGCATGAGCTCTCTGAAGTCAAGCACTCACTGTCTTCCTGGGGCTGAGAGGATCTTTAGGTTCATCCAGAGCTGGATGTCCAAAAAAATTCACTGCTGTCAGTAAAAGATGAGCCACACACAGCCCTTGTCTTCCTTGTCTTTAGAGGAAATAAATTTTCTACAATTCCCAAGAAAACCAAGGAGTCCAAATACCCAGTCACACAACTGGTTCTATCAGCTCCAGGGAGGTCACCCATCCTGGGCTTGCCATCCCACAAGTCAAGTGCAGCTTGTCTCACAATGGGTTTGGCTGCAGGAAAGAGACAATAGCATTTTATAAATATGTAATTATTTATCTCAATTCTTATTTTAAATGAAGACAGGTATTCACGACATACAGGCAGATGCTTTAGCTGATCCACAGAAAGATATGGATGGAAAGGCAGAGTCTCATTAATAGAAGAATTGCACTGTTCATGTGAATTTGACTTTAATTTTCCAGAGAACAGATCACCTCTCTCTTTGTTACAGTGGTGAGGCCCTGGAATATTACAGGAAATAACATGTTCCATGCCGGAGAAGCAAATCCATTTTCAAAAGCTAGAACACTTGGGCTAATTAGAGTGGCTCAGATACTTTGATCAGAGATAAATTAGTTCTTTGTATGAGATCCTGCTTTTAGTTAACTTCTCTTACTAAATTCCCACACTAATGTTTTCTAATTTCACATGGGAGAGAATGGGAGAAGATGAAAGAATTTTTTTTTAATCATCTTACTGCAAATTTAAGAATAGTTGGCTATTTGTTTGGCTTTATAAAAAGACATTATGATTTTGCCTTATTAACACCTTTTTTATTTATAGCACAATTTATTAAACCATTGCATAGTATATAAAGTAGGAGAGCCACAATGCATCAGATGTTTTATGCCCTATTCCACATTTGTTTTTTTCTCATTTCTCACAGTGGTAAGGGCAGGGGCCAAAGTTCTGGTGAAAAAGTAATAAATTGTACTGGTAATAACTTATAGCAATCAATACTCACTTTCCAGCTGCATTTCAAATGAATAACTTCAATAAAGTTTAGTGGGACAATTCTGTACCTAAGGAAGCCTTCCATCTGTGAAAGTTTTCAGGCATCTTCACATTCATGTTCTCTGGGGTTTAACGTGCTTGCTCACTCTCCCAGGCCTTTACCACTATTAGTACTGTCTAGTTATAAAAGCCAGGGCTTAGGGGTGAATGATTTAGGAAAGGGTGAGGAATATAATGGCAGAGAAAGAAGTAAATTAATTCAGCCTTACTTCCAAACTGCCTTCGATCACATCTACACAGTGGCATCTTTTGTGATAATAAAGCAAAAAACCCAATCAGCCACATGTCTAGGGTTCAGTTTGATTTCCTGGCCAATACACCAAAGTTGTCATGGTTTCAGTTCAAAACCATACGGAAACACCAATTTGGTGTCGTGGTTTGTGATGCGGCTCACCGGAGTCCAGGCTAGCTCGGTGTCACTCTGGCGCCACGCCAGGAGTGGGGAACTGCCATGGCAGGGGTTGGTGCTAATGGCAGAACCTGAAGAGCTGGAGGCTCTACGGTGCTCAGGATGCCAAACCGCGGCAGGGTTCAGGTAGAGGAGAAAGGAGGGGCCACTCCTGGGTGAGGTTCCGACAGGTTTATTAGAGGTAACGCAGCCGAAGGGGACACCACAAGGAGCGACCTCAAGCACTGCTGTGCACAGGGTTAAATACAGGGTAGCACAGAGGGGCAGATACAATTGATCATCCAATGAGGGGATTTCAGGGGAGGAGTGAAGGGGATACATCAGGGTTCCTGGGCCAACCAGGCAAAGGGAGAGGAGAAAGGAGGTCAGATGCCCCAATGGGGCTTCGAGTGGAGGGTGACACCCCAGAATGCCCAGGGGATGGTACACACATGGGATTGGGTGAGGGAAGGACTGACAGGGAAGGTGTTGGAACAAGGGGTAGGGCTAGGGTGATGGATGGGGAAGGTACTGGAATAACAGGCGGGGAAATTCCATATAGGGCAAGGACAGGGGAGGATACAAGGTAGGGATAAACCAACTCGGGGGAAAAACATTGAACCATTTAACAATACAAACATTAAACATGAAATAATGAGTTGAAAATACTGGCTGCAACAGTTTTGGTTTGCCAATCTGAAATTTCTCAATCAAGAGCAAAGCAGGCTTAAGCTTAAAAGTAATAAAATTTTATTAAGTAACACTAAAAGGAGAAAGAAAAAAAAGAAAAAAAGAAGAATCAGAATGAAACCTTCAGAACACTCCTCTTCCTTCCCTACTTTTTATTTTCTTTCTAACTGACAATGTACAGAAAACAACACCTAGAAATCTCAGTCAGTTTTCCACTTCTAAAATAGTCTTTCTGCAGTTCACTTAGGTAGGGAAGCACCTCTCGTTTGCTATGGAAAATTCCTCTACAAGAAAACAGTTCTCTCATGGTTTCATTCTTCACAAAGCAGCTGCCCAGAACATCTACCTTGTGAAGCCCCTCCCATGTGCACAATTCTTTACAGATGTGCCTCTGGGCCACATTGATGTATGGGGGTTTTAATTTTTTTTAAAGATAAACTGTTCAAAGCAAAGGTTTTCTTTATCTGTCTTTAAGATCATCTTCATCTCAGGGAACAAAGGTTCTCTTCTTCTCTTAGGGGCAAAAAACATCTCTGTCACATCATCTCTCTATTCAAACTTCTCATGGAAGCACAGCCACTTCAACTTTGGCTCCCTTTAACACTGCATTCCTTAGTTCAGGGTTACAATTTGAACTTCCAATCTCCCCATACTTCTCTATGGTTTAAAGGAAATATCTCAATATATTATAGTCAATCACTATAGCTTACAAGATATTTATAGCCTGAGAAGCAACTCCCCGTACTCCTTCCATCTAAGGCAATCACTCTTTCTTTGCTGACTTTAATATCTTCATGTTGGTCTCTCTACATATTTTCCCTTTTGTACTTGTCCTTCATTCAGGGGAGGAAATGGGTTCTGGAGGTCTCTTCTGTGCAGTAAAAGAGTTAACAAAGACAGCGGCCAGCCTGGATAGTCAGGTGCTGCATTTGCTGCAGTGCTGGAGCTGTGCCAGGATCTTCGCCAGGCCCACAGCAGTCCATGGGTCAGATTTTAAACCCATGCACGGGGTAAGATCTCAGAGACTTGAGCTCAAAGGCAGCCGCTGCAGGTCTTTTGCAGCTGAGGGGAAGTTAAATACTGTTCTCTCTCTCCATCCCACTCAGTCTTATCAGGGTGGGCCGGGGCCTGCAGCAAATTCCCGTCTGGGCCCGCTTGGCGTCTCCTCCCCGCACTGCCCAGAAAGCCATCGGCTGAGTTTGCCATGGCTAAAGCAGCAGCAGAGCCCAGCCCAGGGCCAGCTAAGCAGGGCTCCATGTCAGCAGCAGATGTTATCAAACTCTGCCAGCCCTACGTTGGCCCACATGGCCTCCCCTCCCTCACCCTGCTTGGCCCAAGGCCAAGGGGAGGAGATCTTCTCTCTCCAAAGGCTGAAATGAAAAAAGAGCTTCCCGGCTTCTGTTTTGTCTTGAAATTGTACTCTTTCCAGAGACGAAATGCCTTCTAATTGGTCTAACAAGATGTCAGTCTCAAAGAAAGCTAGCTCACTTCTGTAGGGCTGGTCAAACTACCACAACACACAAACAAAAACAACAACAAAAGAAAATAAGAGAGATTGGTTAAAAAATTTAGCACCAGCAACAGAAAAAGCTTGAAAACTGAAATTCTGATGAATATTCCCTTTTACCCATCTGCATGCTTTATTAGTTATGAATCTATCAAAGGACCTTAGTTTCTATTTCTTCCCTTTCCTTGTTTACAGAAAATTCCTCCTGAATACCAAGGAAAAGACTCTCTTAACTACTATGATATAGTAACATTATTTTCAAAATTGGAACTTGGGGCCTACTGAAGGCCTAGGAAATTTATATAATTATATAAAGCCTACATGTATTCCCCAGGAGAGCTTCAGTCAGTATGTCTGCTCCACACCTGGCTATTTTTCATATACTCAATCCCTACTGGCAGAAGACATCTCCAGGATTTCTTTATAGCCAGATGTTTTGCACCAATTTGAATCCTTCAGCCATACTGACACTGGGACTGATGGTACACAATCACAACTAATTACTGACAAAGGCAAACCTTGCTGCTCTCAGAACAGATGGGAGAGGCCCATTTCAGGCCACAAACAATCACAGCAAGAACAAAATTACATGCATCATAATTTCAATTATTTTTAAAACATATAAAATTAATTTGCAAATTCTAATGGAAAGTTTTTTCATCTGTAATTTGAGGGTCTAATATTTGTTGGACACATAAAATGGCACAAGAAATTATACAGATCTAATGTAACTATAACAGGTACCAGCTCAATGAACACTTGGATGCAGAAGACAACTGACACATTAAGAAAGAATGCAGTTGAAACTTATACATAAGATTTGCAATTTAACAGTGACAGGTCACAAGCATCAGTTACTTCAGGCAGTTGCAGATAGGCTGGAGAAAGAGACAAGAAGAACAAGCAGAGACCCAATTCCCACCTCTCTGTTGGTCATTTTGATCCGCTTTCATCACTGCATCTAGCAGACTTGATCTATTTGCATGCTATAAAACCTGAAATGTTTTACTTCCTATTTCCTCACTTGGATATCAGAGCCATGATGTACAGTTTTGGGGTTCTTCCTTTCTTTCCTGCCCTGGGACACATGGATTTTCTTAACCTGGCATACAAAGGTGCAGGAAAGGCCAGCCCACTGTTTGTATTGGAGGCAAAGGCCTATTTCACTGTGTCACACAGTGGATATCTCTTACAACTTAGCAGGGAGGAGACACAGCAGGCATGCAACCACTCAGAGAAATTCACTGCATTAAAAGTAAATCAGTCACCAACACATCCAGCTGTTATTGTGACTGAATTTAATAAAGCAGCTTGTTATAACTTTCATTGTCATGCCTTTAGCATTGAGTAGTTTAACCTTGCCTAAAACCTGGAGCAATTATGTTTGCAGAGAGTAAGAACTGCAGAATGGCAGAATCCTGGGCTGGCTAAGAATGGCAGGGCCAGATTCTGGAAACTCATCTGGTCCAACCCACCTGCTCCAGCAGGGCCACCTAGAGCCCATGACAATGTCCAGATAACTTCTGAATAGCTCTAAGGAGGAAGACTCCACAACCTCCTTGGGAAATTGTGCCAATTCTTAGTCATCCTCAAGTCAAACAAGTGTTTCCTGATGTTGATCTTTAAAAATTCTGTGGAAGCACTTTAACCCCCAACAGATTCCTTCCAACCAATACAATTCTATGATTCTGTGATGTTCAGAAGAACCTCCAGTGCTTTAGTTTGTGTCCATTGCCTCAGTTTGTGTCCATTGCCTCCAGTCCTGTCTCTGGGCACCACAGCAGAAGTCTGGCTCTGTCTGCTTTGCATTCTCCCTTCAGGCAATTAGATTAATTGAGAAGACACTCCTCCAGGCTGAACAGCCCCAGCTCTTCCAGCCCTTCCTCACAGGAGAGATGCTCCAGTCCCTTTATCAACTTTGTAGCTCTTTGTGGGTTCTTCCCAGTAGTTTTGTGTCTCGCTCTTGCTGGGGAGCCCACAACAGGACCCAGTGCTCCAAATGTGGACTACATCACATAGATCATCCAGATGCAAATGCAAGTTCACAGCAAATAATATAAGAAAAACATGAATGCTAAGACTGATAAACTGTTGTAGCTCATGGAGACATTACTAAAGAACAGTGGAAGTACTGAATGTCTACTGACTCAATCACAGCATATTTGGGTTCATATTTCAGGTTTTCAGGCTCACAATTTTCCAACAGCTGCAGTACAATATATAATTCACACAAATATTGCTGCCTTGTCCACACAGATGTGCTATCTTGTGACTTTCTGCGTGATAACCCCTCCCGTACAATCCTTTTGTTAGCCTGGCTGTGGACTTTGCACAGCAGTGCTTGAATTAAAATTATCAGTGTTCAGTACTACCTAACACTTGAGATTGCCAGTGCCGTGCCCTCGCAGTTTAGCTGGAGTTAAACACACCTGACAGGCTGCAGCGCAGCCAGCAATGCTGGCAGTTCCAGCAATGCAAGAAGCTGATACAAAAGTAATTTTCTTCTGTTCTGTCAGCAATGGTAATCATCTCCTTCCAAGTGCCACAGGCTGCTTTCCTGACACCCCAGCACCAGGGTAGCTTTTGCAGGGCTCCCAGGAGCCCCCGGCCCTTATTGCTCCAGCTGCAGACGCAGAGCAAGTCAGGCACAACCCAGCCCATGCCCAGAACACAGCAATGTTTATACGTCAGAACAGCTTGGACTCCAGTTATGAGCAAAGCCTAAGCAAGTATTTTTAATAAGCCTTCAGATCACCTGTAAAGTTATTTTATATATGTTTCATAATCACATAATACAAATATAAAGGAAGGTGCATGTCCACCATAATTCTATTCCATGAACAGCTGTGTTCAGCAAAGCATAATATGCATATTGTCTGTCACTAGGGTTTGTTTGCAATCCATGACAGGTTACAGCCAGGAAGGAATGCTGTCAGCTGCAGGCACATGCATATGGGAGTACCTTATATTTATCTCCCTGGCAGAACATTGTGTGATCATTTGAGAAAACTTTGAGGTGTAAAAGAGGACACTTCAAGATTTAAGGATGATCAGGAATAAAATCCTTGCTGTTAGAAGATGTGCATTGTCATCTTCCCCCATAACATTCAGGACCCTATTCTAAAGTAGACTGATATTTTTTTTAAAAATTACAAATGCATATACTTGAAACAGAAACCTTCTAAAATAAGATTTCTGAAACATATTTTTTCTCTATGTACTCACTGATGCCATGTTAATCAGATGACTCTATAAATTTTATATATGGTAACAAAAATTACAGGTAATATCTTAAAATAACAGACAATTCCTCACCATGTGATTATGTTGCAATTGATAGCAAATGCCTTTTGTCCTTTCTTATTTTTTTAACATAACAGGTGTCCTTCAACTTTCCCAGAGCAACAGCAAGCAAATTTCCTTCTTGGAGCTTAGGCACAGGATCACTTAGACAAATATCTTTCTCCTGCTTCTGACTGTCAAAATACAGGTGTAAAACCAGTAACAATTAAATCCAGGTTAGAAGTCTAGAGACTTGTGTTAGTTTCGCCAGCCAATGGAAGCAAGCTGGCTGGTTTTGAGATTGGGACCTTGTTGGACCAATTGGAGGGCATTTCATCTCTCTGAATATTACATTTCAAGACGAAACAAAGCCCAGGAAACGTCTTTTTCCAGCGTTCAGAGAGAGAAAACCTCAAGACCTTGTCCCCTTTGGCCTTGGGCTGAGCAGGTGGGGTAAAGGGGAGGCCATGTGGGCCCTCGGTTAAGGTAGGGCCCGGCTGCGTTTGGTAACAACTGCTGACACTGCTCTGCTGCTGGCCCTGGATGGACTCTGCCTCTGCTGTAACCCTGGAGGGCTGATTTTCAGCTGATCACTCCCTGGGCAGTGGAGGGGGAAAGAAGCCAAGCCTGCCCAGGTGGGGTTTTGCCAATGAGACTGAGGCATGGAGAGAAGAGTGGATCGAACCTCCTCCAGCTGAAAGAGACCAGAGTCTGCCTTTGGCCTCAGGCCTCTGAGATCTTGCCCCTCCAGTATGGCTTTGAAATATGACACCATGAACTGCTCTACAGCCTGGCAGATCCCGGGCAAGATTTTTAACTCTTTGTTGACCAGGTGAAACTTCAAAGCATGAATCCTGCCTAAGAGATAAGGATGGAATGAAGACACATAAGGAACAAACATGAAGGTATTAAGGTCAGTCAAGAAGGAGCAATGTCACAGTGAGAAGAAGATGAGGAGTTGCATTAATTTTTTAGACTGAAATTCTCTTGTAAACTATGGTTATGGACTATAATATATTGAGATATTTCCTTTAAACCACAGAGAAGTATGGGGAGATGCAAAGTTCAAATTGTAGACCTGATCAGAGGAATGTGGTGTTAAAGTAAGCCAATGCTGAAGTGGCTGTGATTCCATATGAAGTTTGAACAGAGAGATGAAGTGATAAAGACTTTGCCCCAAGAGAAGAAGAAGAGAATCTCTGTTCCCCAAGATGAAGATGATCTTATATAAATATAAATATAAATACTCTTAAATATAAAGAGAACCTTTGTTCTTGAACTGTTTGTTGTTAAAAAATAAAAACCCTATACATCAACTGGCCCAGAGGCACAGCTGTGAAAGGGCTGTGAAAACAGGAGGACTCCACGAATGTGGATACCCCAGTGGCTGCTATTTGTGAAAATTGAATCCACAAAAGAATTGTTTTTCTTGTGGGGGAATTTTCCATGGCAAATGAGAGATGCTCCTCTCCCTAAGTGAACTGAATAAAGACTATTCTAGAAGTGGAAAACTGACTGAGAATTCTGGGTGTTGTTTTCTGTACATTGTCAGTGGAAAAGAAAGACAGTGTGGGAGGGAGGAGGAGTGTTCTGTAGGTTTCATTCTGATACTTGTTCTTTTTTATTTTTCTTTTAGTGTTAGTTCATAAAGTTCTATTATTTTTAAGTTTATGCCTGCTTTGCTCTTGATTGAGAAATTTTAAACTGACGAACTAAAACCACTACACGAAGTTAAAAGAAGTGTGTGAATCAATTCTCAAAAATGGAAAAGAAATAGATAATGGTCTTCTTAAGCAGCCCCTAATATGTTTGCCTTTCCCTGGAGACAGGATAGGGAAAACCCTCAATGTTTACTTAGCCTGGCATGCCTTTTAATTGCAAGCATCGATGCTGCATACTCTCCTTCACAAACTCACTGTAGGCAGCCTTAAAAGTCATTAAATTTTGTCTCCACTTTTCCTGTCTGCCTGTTCCAGGACAAGATATTCATCAGAGAAAGAAACTATCTCATAATTTCTACTTCAAATTTATTTATAATCAGTTTATTACAACTTGACTTTGTGTTTTCTTTTAGCTCAGATCCACTGTTTTCTCCACTGGTAAATAGTTTCTTAATATATTAGAGATAGAAAAGCATTACATGTCATACTTTCATAGTTTCTTGTAAGACTGACTTTTCTTTCACAGTTGGCTAGGCACTTTTTCCTTGAAACTTCTGGCCAGGATAGTTTAGAATATCCCAGATCCAGTTCACTACTGTCTTTTATGAAAGCACTAATTGCTGCTATAAAACCCTGCCATGCAATAGCTCCTCAGATCACATGTACATTTTTGCACTTTTGTATCTCACTACAGCTAGAAGTTTCTTTCTGATCAGCAAGAAACCTTCGCACAGTGGTGGCCTTCTGACTCTTGATTCTAACTGCTGAGTCTCCAACTTCAGCAGATTCTCCTGATCACATAGGCTGTATTCTTCTAATTTCATTTGATTTCTATCCTTACAGCCCTTATCATTCTTTCTTCCCTGTTTAGTATTCTATTACTTCTCCAAATTGATGTCATCTTCAAGTCTGAGTTATAAGCTAAGTTAATTAGCACATTTGTACTTGTTATTCCAAGATCACAAGAAAACATTTACGGGGAATTCTAAACGCATCAGTTTGGCACTTTCTCCCCCACTGCAAACCACCATTGTGTGCTGTTTACCAACTTCCACCGACCTTTGAATTTTTGCATAAAGATGTGCACACATCATTAGTTCTGCACCTAATAATAAAGTTCTATGTATCTCTATGTTCCTTAAATTCACATTGATTAAATTCTGCCGCAGTTATCTTCTCAAAGAGAATAACTTTAGATCACCTGATTTATCACTGGGAAAGGAACAGCATGTCATATTCCACTTCCCATTAAAGAAATGTTATTTATTCCCTCTTACTGTTAAAAAGTGTTCTAAAGACTTATATTTTATTGAAAGCAGAGTCAGGAGCTCACAATGCCTGGTTTACTTTCTTTCACTCCTGAATTTTTCACAGCTTCGGTTTTTGTAGCACAAAGTCTACTCCTTTTTTATTTCAGTTTAATATAGGAAAGTTTTAACTGGTGATCTCCTGTTCTGTTGCATTTTCTACTTTTATAAAATCTTCATTAATAACCAGGAGCAGAGCTAAAATAGAGTTTTTTATAGATTCAGCAATTGCTTTGTGGAGAAATGTGTCACCTATCTCACTCCAGAATATGTAGATACTACTCTTGATAGAAAAATTTGTTCTTCAATTTACATTTAGGAGATCAATCCTTGTCATAAAGGATACAAGTCCCAGTAGGATAAGTGAATTTTTGACTTGTCACCCCATCACACTATAGTGCACTAAAAATACAAAAAGATTAATGCTATTAAAACATCGTATCTCTGAAAAGAAAAGAAAATTATCCAAAATAGACAAGGAAATGTCCCAGAAAACTTTCACAGAAACAGTAATTTTTGGTGATGACCTATTCTTGCCAAGAGTGAGCAAAATACCATCATTTCCTTCACTAACCCTGTTTGGCTGGGGGATAGGATGAGAGTTAAATCCCAGCACTATAAATCCTGCTATCACGAGCACAGATGTTTTGGTATTTGTTTTCAGCTTTCAGAGTGTCTGTGTTATTTCAGCATCTCTGAATACCCAAGGCTGAGAGATACAGACCAAAGAAAAGCCCAGTTTACATTCAGGACATAGGAATTAGAAATTATCCCATGCTACCCACATTATTAAAGTACTGGGCATCATTTCTCAACACACTGAACTTATTTTCCTCTCCTTTCATGCATGATTTACATCCCATTCCTTGACTGGCACAGGACAATGGTGATGGCAGCACAGCACATAGGCTGATCCAGCTGCAGGATCAGGAAGGAAAGCCTAGAGAATGTAGCTGAACTATGGCCATCACTAAATATGGTCTTGTCACTTGTATGATTGCAGAGAATAAATCTGATAAATGCATATGACACTAAAAAA
Organism: Certhia americana; assembly: GCA_018697195.1. Taxonomy (NCBI): domain Eukaryota; kingdom Metazoa; phylum Chordata; class Aves; order Passeriformes; family Certhiidae; genus Certhia; species Certhia americana. Next base: position 8,848,728 of record CM031870.1, read on the forward strand.
TTATTACTGTTTCCAAAGAAAACTGCCTCTAAAATCAACTTTTTTCTTGAAGAGTTTAAGAGTTTTTAGAAATATGAACAAATGAATAATGACAGGAGCAGGACAGGAGCATCATGGTAGGGTGGGTGTCCCATAAAAGAGCTGTGAAACTAATGTTTCATCAGTCATGGCATTCAGCTGTGTTATACGAAGTAGATTCTTAGCTATTTAGAGCAGTTTCCTTATCTTTGGGAATCCATCCTCCTTCTGCACAGGAATTACAATCAGTCCATACTGAAGTTACTACAGATGCTGTGTAAGTCCAGTCAGAATGCTATTAACACACCCATTTCCCAGAGATTTTACTAATTAATTTAAATAACAGGGGAACTGTAGAAATTATGTGCTATTCTATCAACTGCCCAAATATTTTTCCACATGATTCAGGCTTGGAGGACTAAGTAGACTAGAAATATTTTAACTCGAACTATATTGGTCATTAATCTTTAGCCCTTTTTTCTCTTTCTTGCAAATATATTTCTTGGAAACTCACAAAATTACCTTTTGTTTCCAGGAATATCTACACAATCACATACCCAATTAAGAAGCCAATTCTGACATCTCCAAATCTAAGGATTTATGGTAAAATTAACATGAATATTCAAAATCAAACAGCATGAATAATCAGGAATTTTTCTTTACAGAAATTTTCCTTCAAAATATTTTGATAATTTTTGAAATTGCAAATTATTCAACACTTTTTTCAGGAGATATGTATTTCCAGGAGAGTTTCATTGCTGTGTATCTACTTTGTTGAACTGTTCTGAGACATTCCCTTTGGAATCAATTCAGTGGTGAACTGACTTTCCCCAGTTGTGACTTATGTGTGGCTAATTGCAATACTGATATAAAAATTTACAATTTCAAATGTAAGTACGATGTCCCAAGACAGATGTCATGATTTGCAAAAACTTGTAGAGACTGACAATTTGTGTGATTTGTTAAAGGTGTATTATAAAACCTGAAAATCCACCCTTCTCCATGCTTACTGGTAGGCATTTTGCTCAATAAATTCAAGTTTCTAAAAGCCTTTAGCAGAGCTAACAAGAATATTTCCTTCTAGTTTTGCAAAAAAATAACTACAAAAATTTATGGTGAAAATTTTGGAAAGATTTATGGAGAAACCACTGGATAAGAATAATTGCACTGTTTTAGAATAAGCTCACCCTGGATCTCAGCAGTGGCTGCTGAAGCTTGATCAGACATCCTGAAGCTTTGCTGGACGTGCACAGCTGCTGGCTGAAGGAATCCTGGGAGTCCATCCACGATTTATTTTTTAAAAGCACAAAATACATCTTTTGAAAAGACAAGTCCTAAATAGTCCTGAAGTCCTAAATAGATTTAAGGACAGAGAATTATGATTAAAGTTGAGGTTTACCTATTCACTGTACATTGCTTTTAAATAAACAGAATGACACAATTCAGAACTGTGTTTGGATTTTTGTGGAGCTTTGTTAATCATAAGACACAGGGAGAGATTCTGGCTGCATACAAGAAAGTGTTGAAGATTATGAGCAATGAGAGAGTTGTCACTCTAAAAACTCAGCAGAAGGACTTACAGCCCCACTTGCCTTACTCCCCCATGTCCTCTGTCCTTCTGCACAGAAAAGGCCACAAGGGCAAATGAGGCCTGAATAGGGTAAGAAGTTATAGCAGCCAGACAATGAGTCAAAGCAATCAAAAGAATCTGACATCAGAGCATGACCACAAAGACCTTCTGCTTCTGAACCATAGTTTACAATAGTGGAAAGAATTCACAAAAGTGGTTTTGTCTAAAGCAAAGTAAATCTCTTCCTCTGTCCTTTCAAAATTGAAGTTTTGATCAAAGTACATGGCCCATACTCTTGTACGTGGCCTAAATTCATCGTGTCCCAGGGAAATTATGGCAACTGACTCTAAATCCCAAACACAGGTCTGCACAGTTCTGCCTCTGGAAAGATTAAGAGATGTAAGCACACATGACAAAGAACTATTTGGTTCAATGTGCTACCAGAAGATTGTAAGATACTAGAGTAATGAAGATTTAAGAGACATGAATAGAACAGAATTTTTTCCTGCACATTACTGACCTGCTATCAAGTAGCAATTAAGAAACTAGAAAATAGGTAACCAAAAAAAAAAAAAAAAAAAAAAAGAAAGAAAGTAAATAGGGCAGCAACTTTTAGTTTTAAGGCTCAATCTCTTATATTCCCACTATGTAGTTCCACCAGGAATTGGACCTAATCTTTAGATTAAAATCAAATCTTGCAAAAATGTAGGAAAACAGCTTCTGCCAGCCTCCAGCATGTAAACTAATTTAGCATCATTCACAGGTTTTATAATTGCCCTGCTTTCAGCAATACAATCCAATAGGCACCATTCAGTTGCTATATTGCAAAAGCACAAAAATAAAAGCAAAAGAAAAGTACATTGACAGAAGGAGTGCAATGTTTATCTGCTGTAGGGCAGGTATGTATTTTTTTATAGTAATACCATTGAATATAGTCTACTCTGCCTCCTGAACTGTAATTTTAAAAAAAAGTGTTTTATAGCTTCGGATACCCTTAGAAGTATTTGGTTTAAAACAAGTCTCCTGCAATAACACTGACAAAATATACCACAAAACATTCAAAATTTTAACTTTTGGCATAAGAGAACTCCTTGCACATTTTTTTGCATGGAGTGTCAAGAACCGTTTTATACAGTGCAGCAGATCACCTTCAAGACTTGCAACACTCTGAGCTGCTAATATTAAAATCAGCTTCTGCACTGTAAATCAATTTATGTCAAATGCCTGGGACTGAGAAAAGAGAGCTCTTATATGATGAGTGGCAGTAAAGATTTACTTACATTTTAGAGATTAAATTTCTTACACGGTGCACTTCAAGGAAAAGCATTTTCTGCATAAATGAGAGCACGACACTGGACCAGGCATTTGGAAATCAACCAGTGAGATGCAACTTTTTTATAAATCATCAGAAAGCCTTGGAAGTCTGCAGCCCTGTGCTATTTCTGTGTGTATAACTATGCCTTTCTCCAGCAGATCTGCTTTTCACATTCCACCTGGTCTGAAATCCAACTACTAAATGAGGCCAGTAAAATCAGAAAGGAAAACTGATGGAAAGGATGAGCTCCTTGGAGAGAGGAGCAGTCCTTCAAAGCATCTTGTTCCAGGAATGTGGACTCGATTTTCCTAGAGGAAGTGATGTGATATAGTGAATTCCATGGATGTGAACAGCAGGTTCCTTTACAACCTGCTCTAGAAGCAGGTAGTTAGTCACAGTTTACTGATCAAAATAGTTTTAACAAAAGTTAACCATTTTCTACACCAAGCCATCTTCAAAACAAAAGAAAAGTGTTGGAACCCTGAATGCTGAAAGCATCAGGCTTTCTGCTTTGACAGGTAGTGATCCTCGGATACTGCCTTTGATCTGAGGCCATGGGAACAGCTTCCAAAACTGATTGATAGCACTGAAGGTGTGTGGGGTTGCATAGAAGTGTGTAATGTCACAGGGTGAAATATTTAAGGTTTGGGGGTTTAGGATATAGAATCATCTAAGAGACAATATGAAGGGATTTAGGCGTTGTATGAGTCCTTCTTCTTCACTTTCTTCTTCCTCCTTCTTCTTGGGTTTAAGGGAAGCTTTTCTAAATGGGTAATAAAAGTCGCATTGCGGACATTGAGTGATTGGTAATTGGGTTATAAATAAAAATAATTTAGGTGTCAGGTTTTAATTGGTTTTACTTATTGTTTAAAAGTCCTTGAAACTAAGTAGAAGTAGCCATTTTTTTTGCTGTGTAAAGCAGAGCTCACATCATGTGAGACTGTACCATAGATAAGGTACAATAAACAACTGAGTCTGAACGAGGTACCTTTGAGTCTAGTGCCTTTTGTCCAGACCTAACTGAACCTAACACAGTCAAACAATAACAGAAAGATTAATTACAAAAACTTGTATTCTAATATTCTTCTATCTCTTATTGATTTAAGGCAATCAAATTTGATTTTATTTATATTGATTTAAATACAAAAGAGATTTCTTTTCAATTCCTACTAGCGTTTGGGTGAACAAATAAACACACAGAAAACAAACAAGGAAAATTTGCGAAGTAAAAGAACTCTAAAAACACATCAGCACATCTGGAACAGCATTTAAGTATCACCACAGCTATTTCTAGTAGCTTTCTCTAGTAGCACTTACACAATGTGAGAGTCACAACCATTCAACCACCAGAGCTGCAATGCAGTGGAAGGTGCAGTTACAAATCATATGAATGGAGTGCTATGGAGCTTACAAACTCCAGGGTTTCATTTATCTTATCATCTTAGGAGAAATTCTATGTCTGGAAAACATAAGTTCTGGTCCAGAATACAGGGAGAAGGTTTAGAACCATCAGATTCAGCGCAAGGATCCTCAGTGGTTTCTAGACTATTCAATATAAATAATACAGACATTTTTGGTTCTAAATCTACCTTCTTTTTTAATGAAAGCTTCTCAAATGATACTTGGCTCCCAATGTACCTGTAAAATACTGACTGAGTGACAGCCCTTATATTGGCTTCAGAGTACAACAGAACATGGAGAACACTGAGTTCTCCAACTGAGGAAATATGCATCAATTCATACATTCTCTTGAACTCTTTATCTGAAGACTCTCTTGAATCAACCTTATTTGAAAAACTGCAGGGATTTTTTGTCTTCCTTGATGTTTGATCCTTTTACCCTCTCCCTTTTCTGTCCTAAAAGAAAAAAAAAAAAAATCAAGCCCCAAAACACACAAAATTGCTAAACCCAAAACCAACCAAAAAGCAAACATACACACAAAGAAAAGAAACCCAAACACAAACAAACAAACAACAAACAAAAAACACACCAACACAGACCCCCCAAAAAAACCCCCCAAATTCTAGGATATCTCTCTCTCTCTAATAACATCTCTCTCTCTAATATAATCTTTCCAGTGCATTAACAATAGCATTTTCTGTAAAATTTAGATCAATTTGAAGAGCGGAATTACATAAAAAATCCCATGAAACCTGCAGATTTAATGCTTCTGAGTTTACATTTTTGCCTTCTCATAGGGTGTTAAAACTCTTCTTGTAACACAAATCAACTGCGCTATGTCATTACTAGCAGAACCAGAATCCTTCTGTTGCCAATTCTTCACCAAACACCTCCTGATGAACCCTGAACTGCAGGAATACCCTAAACCCTAAGGTGGAGAAAGAGGGTCACATATCTAACCATTTTGCAGCAGTAACAATCTATCTGTTGTGCATTGTTACTTCTATGAATCATAAACTTAATTTTAAATTAGGTGAATAAATAGTAGCATAATTTACTTAGCTGTTAAAGGGACAATGTTTTGTTTGTGATTCCTGGAACTGCATTAGCTGAAGTTTAGGACATAACTGTGTAAGTCAGTTAATGACTGGAAACCAACACCAGGTTTTGTGTTTAAAAGGCAGATGAGCAATGGAGTTTGGGAGATAATAATCTTGAGGCAATGAACATAAGTTAATGTTCTCATTCCATGTGATGCATACTTTTGAGTGATAAGGGAGAAAAGGATAATGACTGGGGTTTCCATTGTTTTTCTGCTAGCAAAACACCCTAGTCTTTCCCTTGTGACCAAATACTGGCTACAGGTACCATAGGCCTGAGTGGTGGGATGATACCACCACCTTAACAAAAACTATTTCCATTGCACAGGTTTCTTACTTTTCTCACTTCACTAATTAAGCCACAGGCATATTTTCTATTGATAACTCAATCAGAGAAATAAACATGCTTTTTCAAATAAAAGCAGAAAAAAATGCGTATGAAACACTCACAGAGATTCAGTCTTTTCCCAAGTATTGAACTATTGTATGTTTGGCAGGGATTTGCCATGAAACAATGATTTGCCATGAAATAATGAATTGCAAACATTACCTTTTGGTTCCACTAGGCTGACATCTGTCACATTTATTCTGTTGAGGTTCTGCATTTATAGGTAAAAGCATCTGTGTGGAGAAAGTCCCTGTTTGACTGCTTCTGTCAGAAAACTTCTCACATCTATCCTTTTGCACCAAGCCCCAGGATTCTGTTTAACTGCAAAACCTGTCAAACAGGATGGTGTGCATTTGAGCTTGAAGCACAGCTGCTACTCCCAACAGGAATCTTGCCAGGACTGCAGGACCCAAATGCACCCACCTGACTGAAGATCCCATGAAGTACAGAGCTCATGGCAAGATTCATGTCACCTGCAGTGATACTGGGTCTTGTGACAGCTCAGCCACAGTACATCAAAAGATTTGGGGCTTGATGGAATTTCTGATAGAAAGGTCCTGTAGGATGCAAATATAGGATGCATGTTTTAAATATCAATCAGCTCAATAATATAACATGCCTTTTCAGTTCTGAAAAAACCTGAGAAAGAATTTTATGTGACTCCTTTGTACTAGGCTCTAAACCTACCAAAGAGATCAATTTTTGTCCCAGGAAGCTACAACATAACTTTATGGTGTCTCCTTGCAGAAGCAGGAAGCAGCATAGAGAAATGAAAGGACCTATGCTGGGTGTGCAGGAGATTCACAGGAGGGTCAGAATGTATAAAGGCTGAGGTCTCTTTACTTCTGACTGCTGCACTAAGAGGAGAATATGTAATTTAAGTCATGCTCTAGCCTAAAGTATTAAATAATAAACATAACTAACTTAAATATCTCAAACTATCAGCAAGTGGTATCAATGTTTGTGTCACTCAGCCTATCTAGTCCATTTACTTTAAATATAAAAATATAAGTAATAATATTATGTGCAGTCAAAGCCAAGTTCAAAAGGTAAGAAGGCAACAGGAATGTGCTCATTGACCTCAGCAGGCCTCAGGATACTTAAGCATCTTAAGTACCTGCAGAAAATGTAGCTTTAATTCACCACTACTTTGTTCTGAGACATTACTTTAAAAATACTGAGAAGTAACTAACAAATGGGGACACATAACACTTGCTTGCAATGATTTAAGTGTAGACTGTAAATGGTATCTACTCATAGTGCATAAAACCTGTGCTATCAGAAACACAAAAAGGTTGAAAGAGAAGGAAGAAAGCAGCAGAGACGTCCTCCCTCTGTTCAGCTGCAGAGAGTTGGAAGGGTGCCTTTTCCTTAGCATTTGCTATGATTTTGTGCCTGTTACACTTTCTGATGCTTAATAAATTTACTCTGACAAGGGAAGTATAATCTTTCCTGAGATAGTATGGTTATTATCTCTCCTAGATGACGGACCTGCTCTCTGCTTTATAGAAGTGGCAAGAACAGAGAGGCAGCTTAGCTACCAGTGGCTGGAGCTTTAACCACTTTGGTGTAAGCACTGCAGGTTTTCAGATCACTGTCAGTCATGCCACTGGCAGATCAGTAAGACAAGACATCTCATAGCTACATAACTGCCCTAATAATGACATGCAGCTCCTGTAGCAGAGTGCCTGCAGCAGCTGATAAATTCAGTCTACTTGCTGATCTGTTCTCATTGTGCTGTAATAAATGGCAGGTGTGAATAAAGGCGGGAAACAAGGTTCTGCTTCAAATTTCTGCCCTTAGAATTGCTTGTCTTTTAATAACAATATGAGAATACAGAAGTGGCGAGTACAGCAGCACTTTAATGAAATTTATAACAAAACGCTACTGATGTGCAGAGGAGCAAGCTTTGAAGGATGAGCTATTCAGCCCAAGGAAATGACTGCACAGTTTATGTTTGGGAACTACGGATTACAACTGACCTGCCATCTGGCATTAAAGGAAACAATGTCACACTTCCAGCACAGAGCAGGCACCAGGGAGCCTCTGATTACTCTTCCAGACAATACTTTGCTTGAATGAAACATATTGTACAGTCTCATTAATTGCATATTTTACCTCCGCATGACTGTAATAGTTTGCCATAAAAATAAGGTTTATTTAACAGCACAACAGAAAAAGAGACAGGAAACACAAAATAGAGGGACTCATTAATTCTTGAATTTTTTCCAATGCAAGAATAAAGGACATTGGTAGTCTTAAGCTCATTCCAGTAGATAACCATTTAGAGAGAAATTTATGTTCACCCTGAAGTTCCACACTGAAAATTGTACATTACATGGACATCAGGAAGACTCAGAGAGCCCTACTGCCAGGAAAATCTATTTTCAAGGACATGGCCTTAGGAATAGAATACAGAGAGACACAACAAAAACTTATCAAAGGAGCAAAATTTATCAATAGAAATGATGCTATTATCTCATGATAAAGCCCCATTTCTACAGGACTAAGTCAAGGCTGGGTATACTTCTCACAGTTTTGTCAAATTAGCTCTTCTATCACCTTGCTTTAGCACTGCTGCATTATGATGCTCAAAAAAAGGACGAACTGTATCCAGCTCTGAGTTCTTTGTTCAGGCAAATCTCCCTGTAGGTTTCCTGACTGATACGTTGTCATAAGGAATTATCCCTAATGGTCAAAAAAATGTACTAAGCCACAAAGAATGTACCCATGCCAAAAATATTTTGGGTAGGTTTTTAGAAAAAATGATAAATAAGTGTTTGAAGAATAATGTAAACTCACAGTTGGAAGTCACAGCAGGGAACCTTCTATCCTGCATGGGATTCTTCTAAAAATCAAGAGCAATAAAGAGGGACAGAAGATAAAATTTATCTTTATTTCTTTGACTAAACTGCATAAAAGATAGTAGCAAGTAACTTGCTTGCTTACATTTCAAACACATCTGTCCAACTCAGTTGTATCCCTCTGGGAGATGGTTCACCCCAAGAAAACCCCCTAATGCCTATAAACCATGTAGTTTGACCCTACCCTCCTCCCTATCTCTGGCCAATTGGCTCAGTGCCAGCTTATCGGTCTTGGACAGAGAACCTAGATAAACCCATGCCCCTCCTTGTTCGGCCTCTTTGGCCTCCAGGACTCTTCAAGAATAAAGCTTTGGAATAATCCAAGGTAAGGAGCCTCTTTTGAACCTCTTCTCCCTATTCTGAAATCTCCCTCACTCAAGGTTCCCCAGAGACTGAGCTAGTAACCCAAAAGGGGGTCAGAGGGGAGAGAAAACTTCAGTGAGCGCCCAAAGTGGTATTTCCAAACCCACATAAGAAGCTGGAGTCTCATATTCAGAGATCTCAAAAGCTTTTGGGCTGCTCAACTACTCTACACCTAGTTCAGCCGCTTTTTGCAAAGCTGGGGATTGTTAGAGAAAGAACCGGCAGGCTGCACCCACACAGGTCGGTTCAATAGGGACCTTCTGCAGCAAAAAAACCAGGACACCCCGTAAGCGTTAGACCCGCCCTGTACCCTGGTTGGGGGGTGGGTATTTCGCCGTGACAAAAAAATACCCTTTGGCTGTGGTTGGAAACTAGGACCCAGCGTGCGTGGAGTAAAGGATTGCAAAACTGCAGAGTTTTTTGTTTGTTTGTTTCCCCTGAAGGTGCAGGTGCCGGCGCGGTCCAGGGGAACCCCGCATTTTGGGAGTGGTTGCAAGCTCTAGGGGACCCCGGACAGCGGAGTCCCACCCCCAGCCCTAGAGCAGGCACAGCGCCGTTTCACCCCCGCCCTATTGCACACCCCGTCCGCTCAGAAGTTTAGAGTTGGACAAGATTGCAATCTAAACAAACAAACACCAGAAACATGGGATCAACACCCTCTTGTCCACAAAAGAGTTTATTAAAACAGCTTAAACCTGTTTTAAAAGACCTTAAAATCCCTAAGAAGCTACTGAAACACTTTACCTCTTGGTTATCTGCGGAGTGTCCGAATTCTAACTGGGACTATGTCACTTCTGTTGCATTTTGGGATCATACAGGACAAATATTGACCGAAAAAGCTGAAAATGGGGACCAGAAAGCCCCGAAATTAATTCCAATTTTCTTAAAGGCACGCAAGCACTTATTGGAGTCGAAATGCGACAGCCAGCCGCAGAAATCCACCTTGAATAACCCCTTTCTACCTCCTCAGTTCTCTATTTCCAACGGAGATACAGCTCAACCACCCATCTATCTACACGGCACGGCAGGAGAAAGATGGCACCGGCCAAGTGGTCGGGTCTTCTTCCTACACGAACCCATTTCTCTCTCAAAGCCCTGCCCCTCGCCCATACCCTTTTCCCTGTCACCCTACCCCATGCCTTCTCTGTTACCCTGGAAGCAAAGAGTGCAGCACGCCTCTCTCTGGCCCGGCCCTGGTGCAGGGCACGGGGAAGGAGGGGGCACGCAGCCCCTGCGCGGTGCCAGTGGCACGGCTGAACTCTCGCAGCGAGCGGCGACCCTGTCCCGTGTGAGTGATAGTCTCACACCTGCAGACCAGAAGCAATTTATATCGCAACCTGGGACGCAATTGCATTTCCACAGGCACGGTAGTACAATACCCTCTACCTTTCAGACAACAGAACTTCCAGAAACTCAAACTGAATCTGATGAAAACATACCCTTTGTGGCACCTGTAGTATATCTTGGCAAGAAAAATGGTAGAAAAGAATATAAACCATTTTCTTATCAAGATAAGAAAGAGATATGCAAAATACAAAGAGAATTTGGGGGATCCAGTGAAATTTTTAAAAGCATGATAACTGCTACATTTAGTTCAAATGAATTGGTACCTACTGACATTAAAGATTTATTCAGATGGTTATTAACACCCTCAGAATATGAATTATGGGAAAGCATGTGGAAAAAAGCTTTTAAAAAAGTATTACAGGACATTCAACTAACCTCTGAAGCAACAAAGGACAATGATAATAACAATATAACGTTAGATCACCTGTGTGTTGAGGGTGAATTACATTGTCCTGGAAAGCAAACTCGATTACTATCAAAGCAAATATTAGATAAAATTTGTATTGCTGCAGAAAAAACTTTCTATCAATTACCTACTACAGACATTCAAGGCAGTTACACAAATATCAAACAATTTCCTTCAGAGAATTTTTTACAGTTTGTCAACCACCTGAGAACACAGGTGGTACAAGTGCAGCAACCATCTATACAGACCGGGCTGATTAAGGAGATGGCTCAGAGGAATGCTAATGAAACCTGTCATAGGATTATCCTTAGCCTTCCCCTGGACCCATCGCCAACCCTTGCTCAGATGATTGAAGCCTGTTCCAGGAAAGCAGAGCTGTTCAGCGCACCTGAAACAAATCCAGGACTGCCTCATCCCAGGGTTGCAGCACCGGTGCAACCTGAACCAAGGCAGCAACCAATATCCCAAGATCGCCTGCGGCACATCATATGCCACCTCTGCAAAAAGCCTGGACATTTTGCAAAAGCCTGCCCCCAGAACAAGAACAGAGAACCTCTTCGTGGTTGGAAAAGAATTAATTTAGTTATTCCTTTGCTTTTCTATGGTTAATTGCCATGAAAAATAGCAAATGATGTGTTTAATCCTCCTAATTCCTACAATGGCTTTAGGTTTTCACTAATTTGATGCATCAGAAATGGTTTCATCGTCTGATCTCCACAGCTCTCTTCTTCCTTTGGTGCTTAAGTGAAGCAGCAAAGTAGTATCCATCATATTTGATGGATAATTCTGTTGCAGTGCTGCAGCCCTGGACTCCCCCACTGGTCTCATCCCAGCTTGCAACACATCAGCACATCCTATCCCTCGCTGACACTCCTCTCTCATAGGAACACAGGGCTCTGCAATGTCCCCAAAGCCAAGTAGCTGGATAAGGCTTTGCTGGGCTCTGTCACCTTTGATAATGGATATTCTCCTTTCTAATTCCAATACCCAATTTTCTATCACTGACAGCTTTCACTTTACATGTAGGTGTATTTAAAAATGGAATATTTTTAATTCACAAATGTCTTAATTAAACAAACATAACAAGATGGCTAGGGAACATTCATTCTAAAAGAAAGCTACAGACCTAGGCAGAAGGAAAAAAATATGAGAAAATCAGGAATAACCCATGTTGGATTTGGTTAAGGAGTTCACAGTGCCTACAGCTGGATGTTATTTGAATTGATTTTACTCCAATCCTAGGCAATTATAACCACTTAGGAGTCTGATTATAATTTTCGCATTTTATTACTAGACCAAATTTAACTCATATCCTCCATTAGCATCAGGGGACTAGAAATCAGCCATTATTATCATCTCACTTCCATTTTAGAGAAAAAGAAAAAGGCATCAATGAGATTCTTTTAGAATTGTCAAATCATGGCCTTCTTTAGAGCCCACATGGGCTCATCAGTGAGCTCTGGGGTTGGTTTAACCCTTATTTCTCTGTGTGCCACTCATACCCGCCAGGGGAAGTATCAAGCAAATGTTTACAGAATTGATTTTCTGAAAAGGAAAAGAATATCTATAACTGAATAATGAAAGGCAAGAATAAGGATAGCTGGTTTTGTTCTGTGATATTTAGAGTTTAATACCCTTAAACAGAAACTCATGGGTCTGTATGATACCATAGGCCAGGATGGCAGTATTAACATTCATAAAAACCAGCTATAATCAAACAGGTTTTTTTCCCTTAAGAATCAACAGAAAAGATGTACTTTAAAAATAACTTTCAAAATGTATCCGCTAACATTATCCAAGCTTTGCTTTCTGATACACTTCATGTTCTTTATTTGAAGACTTTCACTTAGATAATTTTCTTTTTTCATTTGTTTGTTTCTTCTGCTACTCTTGATTAATTAGAAAATAATCTGACAAAGACATCACAATGCGTTTCAAAGCTTTTTCAAAGGCTTGTAAAGAAAAAGACTGAAGCACTTTTTAAAAACATAAATGATTAAATCATACACAATTATCTGGGCTTCAGAATGAGAGAAACTCACTGTTTAATGATCACTTAGGTGGCAAAAAATCCACACTAGCCTCTCAAGCAGCACTTGGTAAAAGATAGGGGAATGAGATCTTTAGTTCCCAATTCATTTTCAAATCAGTAAAAATGTAATACCATCAGGATCCTACAGATGTTCAGTATCTTGTGGGACAGAACCAGAGACATGAAACAGGCAGGAAAAGATACCTAACCTGTAGATTAGACAAACACAACTGGCTTTTGGAATACAGAGACAAAATGGAAAGTAAAAGCCTATTTAAGATTAAATCGGAGGTTTTATCCAAAGTTTACAGGCCTGTAAAAACAGCTTGTTCCTTTTCTGACTCATTTTCCTGCATTCTGCCTTCTTACAAAAATCTCTCCAAGGATATGTGGTTTTATCCCAATTCTCTTTCTTTTTCCCAGTCACTCTGTTTCTAGAACATGAACTGAACTGCTTGACACTTCCCTGTTAAGTAAGGTCTTTTATTTCTGTGTGTATTCCTACTGACTTAAGTGACCTTGGGATTTTTACTGCATCACTGCTACAGTGGAGTCAGTGGCACATCCAGGCCACCTCTGAATGATGCTCCATAGAAGCATCCCTAAGGAGAGCAATCTTCACCTGCTTCAGGAGTAATGGGCACATCTGCACCTCTGCAAACTCACAGGCCCATCTGGAATTAGGAGCCAGGAGCACTGGAATAGGCACTAAGGGACAGAGCTCTGCTGCCTGATGCACCCCACTGGTACCTAAATGTCTGTTTGCCTCCCGGGCCCTTGAGTGCTCTGCAACCTTTAGCATTTTGACATTGAAATTTTACTCATAAAGTCAAAAATCAGAAATTATTCCATGCCTTTTCATCAAAAGAAAAAAAAATTCAAGAGGATGCGTGACATGAGATCAACTGATTGGATGCTCAAACAACTGAATTTTCAATGAGAATTTTATATGCTCCAAGTGCTTCAGCTCTCCTTCCCACTGCATCATCCCAGCAGCTCCCAGGCTGGAGGGAGCCTGATGTGCTGTGGGCAGAGCCTGACCACCCTGGGGTCAAGTGCCTCCTCCAGGCAGAAATCCTGGGAAGGTGTTCAGTTTATGGCACAGCTTTTGAACTCAACCTGTGGAGTGTGCCAAATATTGCTAATGTCTGTGCTGCACTTAAACAGAGCAATTTGTACCATCTTTCATTCCAAACCAGTTTAATTTTCGCTGTAGAGACTCAGATTTAGAATTAGTTTTGCCTCATAAATTGCTCATGTCAGTGTAGTAGTCAATGCCAGTTTGAAGTTGAAGTAATCAAGCATGGAAAGTTTAAAACAAGACAAGGAAATCCTGCTCCCAAAAGACAAAGCTTTAACAGGGAGGACTAAAGAGGCCTGTGAGCAAAGGTGAGCGTTGCTATTTTTATTTTTTCATTTTTTCATTTTGTTTTTCTGTTATTAAAAAAGTGTCATTTACAAAGATAATTTCTTTTTCAATATTCTTTAATTTTTTTTTAGAACTGAAAGGCATCACCAACAGCATGGAAACCAGCTCTGGCTGGTTCTAGTAGCACAGGCTTTACTGTGCCTACTAAAACCAATGTGCCATGGCAGCTCAGTGGGAATGGAACCGAGCAGGGCAGCAGCAGGCAGGGCAAGAAGCACCCTCAGATCTCCAATGATCATACACATCTGGAAATTGGAAACTGTCAAGATTTACCCCTGAGTTTGTCATTCAAAGCAAAGGAAAATTGCCTTGAAATTGCCCATTTCGATCTATGATTATAAAATAGCATTTTTAAAGCTACATCTATGTAACACTGTAATTGATTTAATTGCTATCACGGAGATTTCATCCATATTCCAGAGGATGCTGGAGAGATTTAGACAAGGAAAAAAGAAACATGAAAAACCATTTCTCCTTTACATTATCTAATCTCTACCAGTCTATTTTTAAATCAGTCATGTCTGTTCATATTTTCAAGAATAATTAAAAAAGAACTAATGGCACCTCTCAGCTGGCAAGGATGAAGTTTTCTCTTTTGCATCTTAAGAGATCAGGAAGTTCAAAAGAGGAGTCTGAGCCCAAGGAGCTGACCAGACCTGAGTGCCATTGTATTCTGTCTGAAAAATGCCTGGGAACTAATCCAACTCAATCCACTATAGTGCACTACCAAACACTCAAATTTTAAGCTAAGTAAGTTTGACTTTATCCAATTAATATCTCTTCTATCTCATTAATAGCGTCTTTTATAAGCAGAGCATTGCCAAAGGCTTCTCAGGTCTGGAGTTACAAATAATTCCCATTTGTTCAAAACTGGCAGAACTTACAAGTCTTTCTGCACACAATGTTAATTATGAGTTTGACAGAAAAAGATAGAGTGATACTGGAAAACCAAGTTTCTGGTCAAAACAGGCATGGGGGAATTTCTTCTATGTCCCTAGAAATATTCCATACTGGTCATGACTTTTGACATCTTTTCATATGAAGACTGAAGTTCGGTTCAATACAAAAATCAGAACATTTTATTATGGAAGTGGAGCAGCCAGTCATATTTTGATATGATGTCTCAATATTTTCTGTTGAGACATCAATTTCTATTCTATTTCCAAACCAATTGTTACAATTTTAAAGTACGTAGAATTTCATTAAAATTATGTCTGTAAAGAAAATTATTTTACTTTCAAAATTGTGATTTGGTTATTCTAACAGACTAAAGACTCAGCTTTGTGAGGAATTTTGAATGTATTGGTTTAGAAATAGAGCTGACTCTCTAAAGTGTTTAAGACTTTGAAAGGTCAAGTCTACTGTACTGACAGAAACAGTCCCTGGCCACAGGCACAGGCACTGCCATCCCTGCAGCTGGAAAGCTCCTGCCATGCACACCCACAAAGAGGGCTGCACAGCAGCTTAAACCATCTCATACAGAGCTGTCGAGTTTTCAGTTTGCAGCACCTGCATTTGGTAGCCCCTGTTGAGCAGCTGAAAGCAGGAAAGGCAACCTGACAACAACTTTGCTTTATTGCTACGTGAGTTGCTTTAAATTGCTGTGTTGTAAATCCACACCCAATTTACTTTGCATCAGCTCTCCATGCAAATACATGTGTGTCCATCCAGACACTTAGTGCAAAATAGCCATAGTGATGGAAATTTATAGCATAACCTAGAATGCATTAACTTCTTGATGCCAGAGTACTTCCAGAATTAACAACTGTTTTTTATCACTTATGGAAGCAATGTCAAGCTGGTGAAATGTTTGCCAACTTTGTGTTCTGTGTTCCATATCTAAGTGGGTCTCGGAGACAATTTGTGCACAGCCTAAAACACAGGGATTGTAATTACAGATCAATGCCCTTCCTTAAAATTGTGATCCGGCCCAGAACTTTAGGCAACCTGTACAGACTAATCACAACAGGGTTTTTTTGCTCTTTAAGATGTTTAAACAGCTTGTGCTTCCTACTATGAATGGATTTTTTACAATAGTATCTCATTAGATTTTTATGGGAAATAATTGCATCAAGAAAATACTTGTGTAAATGTGATTTAGAAAGCACAAATATTTGTGCAATTCCCACATTCAAATATTTTGTAAGGTCTGAAATTGTTTCAGAAGAAGTCAGACTCTAACAGAACAACTTTAATTCGTCTATTGGTTGTTCTAAAGTAATAGACTGAATATCCTATTGAAAATATTTTTACTTCTACCATACACGTTATTTCAGGAAGAGAAGCTGATAAATGTCTAAGTTATTTTCCAGAGGAAAGCAAAAGAACTTCTCATTTCCTCTATAAACATTTGATCAAAACCCTACAGCAATACCAGCAATAGGAAGAATCTGTATCTGCATAGACACATTTTTCTTTGTACAGTGTCTGCTGAAGACCTTTATGGATTGTCTTTGCACAGAAAATTCAAAGAGAATTCAGATGTTTTTTACTAAATAAAAAAGAAATCTCAAGTAATCCTGTGTGGAGAAAATGTGGGTTGGGGTGACTCACTGATGACATTAGGATGAAAAAATAACCATTTTCTACAAGAACATTCTTGAACTCACAGCACAATAAGAACAGACTAAGGAAGCATTAAGAAAATGTTACCAGTGGACAGGGGAAAAAATATGGCTTTAATAGAAAGTCTAAGGGGAAAAAAATGAACAAGTTACCTTTCTTTGACAGAAGTTAAAAACACTTCAATATTTCTAAACCAAATCCATACAAGCATCGGAGGAGAGAAAGGCATCCAGTTGCACAACAAAAGGAAAGGTCATTTATCAAGTTAAAAAGAAAATACTCTGCAAAATACTGACATGAGAATACAGAATCATTGTTGGTTGATTGTTTGTCATCTAAGATGTAAACAAACACTTTACAATCAATAGACAGTTCTCAAGTATGAACAAACTGAAACAGGATTGGGTCCATGTGTCACCTAAGGAAACACTAAAAGGATAAGGCTATACTTCTAGTTTTCTTTTTGCTAACTTTGCACATAGAACATCGCATTGCATAAACCACATGTTTTTCCCATTTAATTTGTTAATTTTCAGTGATCACATTAAATTCCTTAGTTCCTTTTTCCCCCCTAACTTTTCTTATTTCCAGCATACAGCAATCAGAAAAGCAGATCTCTGCTGGAAACAACTTCTGTCACTGCTCTGTTCCAGACACTTTCCATTTTCTTCTCCTTTTCGAGAACCACTGCCAGAGACCTTTTCTCCTCAGGCCAGCTGGACACTGAACCCTGAAATATGAAGATGCCTTGGGTTGTGTTATAGTCATTCCTGTGAATATTCCAGTGTGTCTTTTCCTATCTTGGAGAGGCACCAGTCACTGCTTCAAAGGCCCCACCTCAAGTGGGGAAGATCCAACTGGATTATCCTGACCCCAGAGACAGCCCCAGGGATGGACAGGAGATGGAGAGGTGATGCTTCAGATTCTCAAAGTACTGAAACACCCATTGCCTGTTTGAGCTATGACAAATATCTCTGACATTCCCCCTCCTCCAAAATGGACTCTAAAGCCAACAAATTCTCATCAGCCCTACTGATGTAAAAGACACCCCAACAAAACAGCATTCCCTGCCACACCCCAGGGGTGTTCTGCTCTCTGCTCACAGGGTATAACCCCTCTGTGCACATGAAATGCACCCCAAGAAGCTGCATGGATGAATAAACAACACACTCAAATGTCCTACAGATCTCCAAGCCTCAAAACCTGCTGAAAGGCACAGCTGAGATGAGCTGCCAGTGATCAAAGCTCTTACTTTTTGTCTGACTGGTTCCATTCACTTCCTTTGTGCACAGGAAGCAGTAACCTTTCATTAGCCTTTCCACATTCCCATCAATCAGTAAGTTCTAATTCCTAAAAAGAGGGTGTTATTAAAGCTTGGTGTTTCTGTGATTGCTCCCCTCACAACGGAAGATGCAATCAGAGGAAGAATTTATGTCCTGTAATTTAATGAATGGATGTGTTCCTATAGCAATTTCTTCAGTAATTACTTGTGTAAAGTATGTTTTTTTCTGTAACGGAAATTCTACAGTGTAGAGTTATTTATTAAAATACATTATTTATAATGGCATTTTCCATCCTAATTTCATTACTTTCTTTCAATACAATGCTTTCATGGTCACATTTTAATTCTTTTTATTGGTCTGCAGATACTGGAAGTTTTAGGGCAACTTACAAGCATTCAAACAGCATGCTGTAAACAGAATAAAACCAGAGGAGTGGACATGGCAAGGCTCTAACTAATAGAAACAGAGACATAACTTTTTACCACTCCAGAGGTTAAAAATTTTCTATATGTAAACCAACAAAATATTCTCTAATATTTCCCTACTTTATTAAGTCATTCCACTGTAAAGATCACTTGAACATTTCTAAATAGCATTCTTGTCCTCTGACAAGTAGAACATTCTTTCCCTCTGACAGGAAAAAGGACAGTGTTTTCAGAGAAAAAAATTAAAAGGAGGTCCTGAAGGACCCAGAAAGCACTGAAGACATCATCTCTGTTATTCACACAAGCACTTTTGCTGAGCAAGTAATCTTCCCAGGTATTAAAAAAATCTTATAATAAAATTAATTCAAATTGGTCTGTAGAGGAAGGCTTCCTGTGGAATTAGGCTGCTAATCAATCTCTTACTAAAAAACCTTAATTTTACAAATTAAGTGTCTTAAGGTGTTAACCTTAAATCCCAGGTAGAAACTGATGCAAGTTCTCAAGGAGCAGCACATCATCAAAGAACCTCTTGTGGCAGTGCCTGCCCAGCTGCAGCCTCTGGGTGCCCTCTGTCAGGATCCCTCCAGAAACCAGGAAAGCACAGCTCCAGCAAGGAGCAGTGGCTACTGGGAAGGTTGGGTAAGGGGCAAAAGGAGGAAGAAAAAAATAGATGAGTCACCTAATGCTGTGTTTTCCGTGTGTTTTGGTTTGGAAAGACAGGGGTGTTTGCTAGGGAACAAAAAATGGAAGCTTCCCTTAGACTTGTTATAATTCTAAAATTGAAGGGGTCTCAGGCAACGATGTGAGGGTAGGAATAACAGTTCTTTACTGTTCTTACTAAGGTAAGTTAACAACAATAACTATAATGTTGACAACAAACAGAACTAGAGAGAAAAAAAAAAACCAACAACCCAGTTACAGTTTTCCTCTGGCACCCTCCTCCCCTTTGGTACTGTCACAAGCTGCCAGAGCCAGCAGCAGTCCTGGGGGATGAGATGTATCCAAGGCTTGGCGGCTGGAGCTGGAGCTGTAGAAATGTCCCGGCTGGGCAGGGGGTGCAGAACACAGCGTGGGGAAACCTCGAACAGAACTGAAGAAGCAGCGGGTGCAGGGCAGTGGGGCAGGAGCTCCCGGCAGGGCAGGGAGAGAACAGATTCCCAAATCCCGGGGGACACACGAACAGACGGTGGTGGGTCACTCTGAGCTGAGCTCCAGGTGAGGGATGGGGAGAGCTCTCTGCCGTCCCAAAGATGAGCAGTCCTGGCAGTTTCCTCCGAGAGCAAAAAACTGCCCAGAGCAAAGTTAAGTCTGGATGCCACACTGTCTCTCCCTTAGCTGCTTCCTTTGTTTGTTCCTAAGCACCCATGAGCACCCAGAAGCACCCAGCAATCAGCTTCTTAGCAACTTCTGGGAAAAAATTCTATAAGAAAGCAACTCAACCCCCAAGACCATGGCAGAGAAGAGGAAGCCACCACATTTCAATGGGGGGTACCAAGAAAGCTGGAGAGGGACTTTGGGGAAGAGCTTAAAAGGGTAGGACAAAGGTAAGGACTTTTAATTGAGAGCAGACAGGTTTATATTGGATGTTAGGAAGAAATTCTCTGTGAGGGTAGTGAGGCCCTGACACAGGTTGCTCAGAGAAGCATCCCCAGAAATATTCAAGACCAGTATGGATGGGGCTTTGAGCAAACTGGGACAGTGAAGATGTCCCTGCCAAAGGCAGGGGAGTGGGACTAGATGGCTTTTAAAGTCTGTTCCAACCCACGCCATTCTTCAATTGCCTGGGAAGTACAGAAAGGAAACACAGAGATGCACCAATGTGGAACCACTGTTCATCAATGCTAAACCCTTAATGTGTTGCTGACACTGTTTGCATCACAGATGTAAAGCAATGGCTTGTCACCAGCTAAGGTGGAAAAGTAATTCCATCCCTGGCAGCCCCAGTACAGCAGGATCCCACATTCCCTCAACCTGGAGCCTCACAGCTCTCCTGCAGGCTCTCTGCCCTCATTCATCAAATCCCAAGAAAGGCTGTCAGAGGTCCAAGCCTAAGGAGAGAGTGTTTGATTTTAGTGAGAGTAGACAACTGAGTTTAGGAATGAATAATGTTATGCTTGTAATAAGAAAAGAGCATCTTGAAGGTTATGTTTTCTGCTGTTTCTGCCATTGTAGGTCAACTGAAAAAATTGCTCAGAGCTGCTGAAACCAGAGAGTGTTGCTAGGATTTTGTGCAAAGTCCCTGTGACTTACGGCTGGAGCTGTGAGACATTAAGTATTTAACAGACTCTGTTTATCTTTCCTGGAAAATAGTTGGAAGACATCCTTTAAGTACCACTTAAGAAAATAGGAGCATATATATTTGATAGTGTCTTTTTGTTTACAGTTTTATTTTTCTTTGTATCAAATCATGACAACTGTGAGAAAGACTTGGCTAAAATATATCATCTGCTATCCAGAAAGAAAACCTTTCTCCACTTTCAATTGTAAATGACTTCCCTAATTGCAACTGAGTCTCTCATTTTTTCTTGAACATGACCTGCTCTGTGAAAATCAATATCTCATTATCCAAGCCATAAGGTGAAGCAATTTGAGATCACACTGCACAGCCAGTGTGTCCTCCCTGCTTGTCTGGAATCTTTTGAACACAGTGAACCTTGATTCAGTGGGAATTTTACCAACTGACTTAATGTAGAGTTGTTTAATAACACTGTGTGTTTCATTCAGGGAACATAAATAACCCAAACTACCCATAATTAAAATATCCTATTCTGTTGTTTGTGCCACATTTATGGGGAATTTTGGCTTCTTTACAAAAACTGCTGGGATAAGTTATTGTATAAATGATTTCATAGCAAACATTACTCTAAGCTACATTTTCATCACCTGAAATAAAACTTTACTTGGAAGGCATTTTAAAACATGAACCAATGGCAGATGTACCATGCATTTTGCTCCCTTCCAAAACATTCCAAACTCATCACCGTCTCCTTAGAGGTAACCAGAAGATCAGGCAAGCCAGCACTTCCTACCCAGTTTACTTAATTTTTTACCTTGTAGACACAGAACAGAGACAAACAAATATAGACAAGGGAACTGAAGGCACTCCTGTCTTCTATTAGCACAGACTTGGGTACCCTTCCCTTCAGCTCTCCAACAACCACACAGTTGCATTTAGTGCCATGATTAATTCTGCTTAGAAATGGACCTGAATTTCCAGATACTAAAACACTATCTTGAAGTTAATTAATTTCAATTTCTTGTACCCCTTTTTATTTTAGACTCTTGGTACAGGATTCTCCCACACACTTGGATACCTTCAAGGAAGCTGGTCATCTTGATTCCTTTTGAAGTCCAGGAACAGGAGCCTGGTACTCACCTCATCTGTTTTAGATGTAAGCTTTCAGATGAGATGAAAGGAGGCCTGTCCATGATTTATGAAGGGAATGAAGATGCTGAGATTAAATGTAGATACCTACACTTAAAGGTAAAAGAGTCTCACCCAAATCTCACTTTTCCTCAAAGGACTGAAGCCCATAGCAAAAGGCTCATCCTCTGTTAGAGCCCAGATTTGCTCAGTGTATGTTCATCCTGAAATGTTGAGGCTCTTGGCTGGATGCTACAACCCATACAAATTCACACATTCAGCTGCTAAAACTCCAAGCTCAAATAGCAAGTAATTTCATTTTACTAAATGTTTATTCTGGGCTTTTCTCACATATATTTGTTTTCAAATAAGTTTTTTTTAGTGTACCATCAGTTTACAGCAGGTACCTGAAATTATGTCAAAAGGTTCTGTGCTGAGATCATGTGTAAATATCAATAAAAATTAATGTCCTTTGGCAGAGGATATTATCCAAACACTGCAATCACCTGATCACAGTTAGACTTGAACCACTTAGATTTATCTATTAACTCCCCTTGTCTGTACAGCCTCCATGAATATTTTTAGAACAGCAAAAATGAGAAGAAGCATAAGCTCAGGGACATGATTACTCCTATTTGCTCAGGGAATACACATTTTCTCTTTACGATGGGATTTCCAAGAGCCTTTTAGTAGACATTGGCTCTTCATTCAGGACATAACACACAGTTTAATATAGGATGTACAAACAATCCTGAAGATCACATTTTTCTAGTGAGCAGACACCCAGGAGAGGGCTTGAGGAAGCCTAATTCCTATCCTTCTGAATATTTTTTTTCCCAAAGAATCACCTCCATTTTCTGCCCTTTGGTAATTTTCTACTGAGGCAACATGCTCAAAAGCCAACACCATGAGCCAAAGTTTGACTATTGAGTGCATGTCAAAAGAAAGGAAGGTGGGAAAAAACCCTAGAAACCAAACCAAACAAAAAATTCCTGCCATAGTGAAGCACAACAAATATATGATGTGCAATTAAGACAGGAAATTGAGTTATCACAAGATATGTACTCTAAATTGCTTGAGAAGATTAAAAGGGTAGCTAAAAAGAAAATATAAAAATATTTCCTACTTCAATATAATAACACAAAGTTTCTGCAAGTTGAAAGATATCGTTTAAGGGCATTAAAGCACTAATGTGATTAATTGATGTCATTAAGCAAGTTCTAATAGTTCACAGAGCAGTGATAATCCCTGTAATATTGCCATGCTTAGCAAACATGGTCAACCAACCTCATAGAAAGAAAACCTGGGGTTACTGATAGTCCATTCTTGAATCCTTAGATTTATAACAGAAATTGTAATTAGTATCTATCATTTATTGGATATTGGATTTATTGGACATTCCTGAGAATATTTGACTATATCTGGGATGGTTTTTTAACTCCGGAGTTCACTTCAAAACCTTGTTTTCCTAAGCGTCAAACCTCAAAATTCCCAAAAACTGTGAAAACATAAAGGAAACATAAAGGAAATTTAATCAAAAGCATAGCAGCTTCAGACCTTCTGAAAACCTTCCTAATTGTCTTTATGTCAGGTTTTTCTGCTGCTAAATTACTTCCCTGTTGGATGGAACAGGAAGACAGCTTAAACCAAACACGTTTCGGTCGAGACGTAATCTACAAACAAAAATCATCATCATGATGATGCACTACATGGTTGCTGCTTTCCCCCAAGTGTAGAAGAATCTAATCTGGAGACTTCTATTGATTCCTTTTGTCATTTTGTATTTCAGGAACAGTTGAGGAAGAAAGGAGCAACTGGAATAGAAGGGGTAAGTAAATTCACTAGAAAAGAAATCCACAAAGAAAATAAATTAAAATAAATTCAAAGAAAGAGAGGCAGATTTCTTTAAAAAGGTAGAAAGGCATATATACTGTAATTTACTCTTTAGTCTTAGACTGATAAGTCTTCACAATTCAGTTCTGGGCCAGGTTCCTCTCCTATTTTTAAGAATACTGGACCTTTACTACCCTGTAAAATGTTCTTGACATGTTTGGAGCCAGTAACATTTTACCAAGTGATATGAACTTAAAGATAACTTTCTCTATTAATACTGATAATGAAGTGTTCATTATAATTTTTTTAAAAATTATCTAAACCCTTCCACATTTAAACTGTCTTCTCATTTTGGTGTAGAGTTACTGCCTCCAATGTATGAACATGCCTGTATGAACTCTTGCTACCACTTTCAACACTCCGCCTATCCAGCTACTTCCCTTTTCTTGGTGCCTCCTGGAAAGAACTAAACACAGGAAGCTTCCTGTGCCTCCCCAGCACTCTACCAGCTACTAGCAAGAAAATTAACTCTGTCCCAGTCAGAACCAGGACACATTTCTCTCCAATGCAGTACTCAGAAAGACACACATGTCCTGTGTTAGAGCAGCAGGACTGCAGCTACTTTCATCCAGCAGCTCACAAGGTCTTCTCTTTTAATATTAGTCTGATCAGCTTAATCTTTTTGTTATGTAGCAAGAAAAATGAAACAGTGTGCCACAGTATTACTAAACAAAACAATTTAAACCTTACACATTCAAGGCCCTTGAGCAACCTCAGATTATAGGCAGCATAACTCTGAGAGGAAGGACTCTTGTGAAGTGGAGAAGAAAACCCACAAATATTCCCAGCTCCACTTTAGGTTCCGCAGGTTATTCTGCTACTGGAGCTATTTGAGTTCTGAAAGGCAGTGCAGCACCTATCTGGAGATGCACAAATACTGACAATTGAAGGGGGAGGAGAAATAGGTCAGAATGTTATTTTCTTTTGTAACCGAAAGATTTCTTTTCAGATAGATCTTCAGAAGCAAATAAAATAATTAAAAAAAAAAAAAAAATAAAAAAGGAGAATGACCATTTCATTTGACTTGAAGGCAAAGCTGTAGCTGTGGCTTATACCACTTGCACCTGCAAAATGTGAATATATGAATGTGAATATGCCTCCATATTTAGGGACAGATTAGAATGACAATAAACACAGTCTCCAGTTATCATCTATAACATGTTATACTGAAAATGAAATCCAGTTTTTCTCAAAGATCACAGAATATTAATTATTATCTGTCACTACTTATTTTGTTAAAGAAAACAAACAAGCAAACAAGAAACTTTTAGTAATATTTTAGGACTTATTGGTACCAATAATCACATCAAAAAGAAAAAGCCACTACTATTGTCACTGCCACTGCTTTTTCTTTTGCAACCTAGAAAATAGTTCCCAAGTTGACCATCTCTGAAGTAATCCTGTTCAGTTTCAGAGTCTAAATTTGCAGCTTCATTTTCTCTAATAAAGGATGAAAATTGCTTTCTCCTGCACATTTCTAGCTATCATCAAGATGAAAGTTCCCTATACACCACACTTTTTATCATTACGTTTTCTCAGCACATTGAGCATCTCTGTTTCAGTTTGCCCAGTTGTTTATTGCTGAGCAAGTCCCAGCACTGCACACGCTTGTAAATCTGAAATACAATAGGTCTTAGAGCAAGCCTCTCCCTATTCTCAGTGCTGCTCTAGAAGATGTATGAGCAAAAAGGTTACACATAAATGTTCACATACAGAAAATTTCAGGCCATAACTTAGATCAATCTCAACCATTAAATGTGTCTCACTGAACAACTCAAAGTGAAATTACCTGACAGAGAACATGTGTCCTCCCAAAACATGAGCTCTCACCACAGATTACATATTTCATGTGTCAACCCCCTGGATAAGGAATATTTCATGTATTTGTTAGAGCACATAGCTTCTGAGAATTCATGGCATTATATCTTTTCATAAGAAAATAACAGGGTTGAATTTCAAGTTGTGGCCAAGTTGTCTGAGAAGTGGGCATAGGGTAATTTGTATTCAGCAGTATTCAGCAGTGAGGGTTGCACTGGCTGAGAGCACTGAGTGCTATAAACTGTTGGCCTTCCTCTGATAATATGGGGAGAATGTAAAGACTGAAATTTATCCAATGCTTGGAAGGAAGGTAGAAAAAGGAGTAAAAAAAAAAGGAGTAAAACATTATTTTCAGTTCAGTGCCACTAGATCCATTCCCTTCTTGAGGGCCCCTGAAATATCCATGTGTTTTGACACTCTCTGTAAGATTCAGTCCCACTTATTAACTGATGCAAGAACAAAAAAGTTAGTACAGTTTCAGGTAACATATTGGTCATTGTGTCCTGCATTTGCCTTCATATTCTCACTATAGTGCTGTAGACACACAGGTTTGCTCTGAATGGGGTGAAAAAATATTTGATTAATGTCAGTAGTGAAAAAAGTATTTCTGCTCTAGTCACCAGCACCCAGAACACACCTGCTGGCAGGATATGCTATTTCTTACATTTTAACAATTTTTAGATCAATTCTATACCATTTCGATTTCAGAATTATTTGGGGACTATTCTACAAAACATTTCAAATAGGATACTTCTGCTAAGTGAAATTTTCCTCTATTTCTGTTCAACTGAAAGCCCCAAAACAGAGTGCAGTGCTGTGTGTATTCTCAGCGAACTGCAGCAGAATGAATGCCAATATTTCATTCTGTCTGCCATGACCATGAATAAATTATCAGTCTTCATAATTATGCAAATCTATTACAGTTAATTAGTTTATTTTGAGAACACTATTAATAATAAAAAGTTTCATAAAAAATATATAGAAATAAAATCTATTAGACACTGGTTAAAAATTTGGATACAGAGTCCAGTGGGACATAGCTTCTGCTCCATATCTAAATTCCCATTGGTCCTGAGAGTATTTAATATTAATAATCCTGAGCAAGTATGGAAAAGAAATCAGGTAAGCATGATTAGGTTTAAGGAAGTTTTAAAACTACGGTGAATTAGATGCAGAAATTAGTAGCTGACTACTTTCAGTTAGTTGGTAAATTGTTCATGTTTAGTTTGCAATTTTGCAACCCCATCTTTCTTCATTAAGTTCCTGGCAAGGGAATATTCTGTCACTACAGCACAGTGTTTCTGTATGGCACAGGAGGTTAAAACTGTAAACCAAAGTGAGACAAGGATCATACATTTAAATACCAAATTTTACATTTTGTTTGGTTTGGTTTGGTTTGGAGATGCAAAGGTTGTCTCTAATAATATTAAGGGGACTTCTTTGATCAAGTGTTCCAAAAGGTCACTGTATCAGTCAGCTAACACCACTGTCAGAAGTAACTGCAGGTAAGTTTTAATTGTCAGCCAACTGTCAAGAAAGGCATAATGTCAAGTTAACTGGAATTTACACTATAAACATAACCACTGTGATTTAGTAGTATTTCCAAGATTTCACAGTTTTCTGAGAATGTCTTAGAGCAGCACTTAGAGTTAGCATGAAAGTGTACTGCTAGACTTGTACTCAGAAAAACATCTAATCAATCTTTTTTCCATCTTTATGTATTTGGAGGAGAATGTAGGTGGATGTAGATATCTAATGTGAAACAACACTGCCCATATAAAATGTGACAACTGTTTTTTTCTATCCCTATTTCACAACTATTCGTTTCTAAACTAAACTATAAGACCTCTGATACTAGTTCAGATATTTAACTGTATGATACATACTGAGATGTGTTAATTGTCCTAACAATTAACCCCATTGGAGGTTGGGATGTTATCCTCTCCCATGCTTTATATAAAGAGCATGAAAAAGCTTCTGAGTGGGGAGGGTATATCAGTACTAAGCACACAAAAAGATCAGTTTGGTTTGACTCACCCTTCCTGATGCCACTGCTTTCACCCTACACACTTCAAGCAGAGCTACATCAGGCCCCTCTTTTATAGGTGCATGAATTACACTTCTGATGAGCTAAGCAATAAGAGTGGTTTGCAGTGATGCAGGGGCAGGTTTCAACTTATAAACTTATGTACAACTGTGTCATGGTTTCAGTTTGAAACCAGGTGGAAACACCAATTTTGTGTCGCACCTTTGGTTTGCCAATTTGAAATTTCCCAATCAAGAGCAAAGCAGGCTTAAACTTAAAAGGAATAAAACTTCATTAACTAACACTAAAAGGAAAAAAACAAGAATCAGAATGAAACCTTCAAAACACTTCTCCTTCCCCCACCAACTATTCACTTTCTTACTACAATATAAAAAGACAAAACCTGGGATTCTCAGTCAGTTATCACCCTAAAAATAATAATTTCTCCATTCATCAAGGAGAAAGGAGTCTCTCTTGAATACCATAGAGATTTTCCACATGATATCAGTTTTCTTGCTCTCACACTTCACAATGGCCCGCCCAGGGGAAGAAATGTTGCCATTGTGAAGCCCCTCCCATGAAACAGCCTTCACAGCTGCTCATGGGCCATATCAGTTTATTAGGGTACAGATTAAGGATGCTTCTTCTAGTGTAAAACAAGAATTCTCTTCATCTCAAGAAACAGAGGTGACCTTGTCTCAATGGGCAGATGGCATCATCTCTCACTTTCTCGGTCTTCCTCTGTTCAGTTCCTCCAATAGATCACAAATACATTCACTCACACTTATGACTAGAACTTTGCATCCCCCTAAGAAGCATTTTTTATGTTACAGGGCTTTAGTCCATTCTCTATGGCCTCACAAGAGAAGTTCAACCAAACTAGGCCACTCCTTGAATCTTCCTTTCAATTTTAGATTCTTCTCTCCCTCCCTCTGACAACAGGTCTCACACTGTGTCTTTTTAAATTTCATCTGGTCTCTCCTTTCTCTCACTGGGTAAGATCCATGCCTTTGAAGTTTCATTTGGTTAGAAAAGAGTTATCAGCAGGGCAGCAGCCAGGTTAAGGCAGTCACTTGGTACAGCTGTGCTGGAGCTGTGCCAAGATCTCAAAGCCTGCTGCTGCTTCCTTCAAATCCAGCTGTGCTGAGAGAGGGAGGCTAGGATCTTTTGTTTCCAGCCTGGTCAGGCTTCAGATGTCACATGCCAGGGCTGATTCAGATGTCACATGCCAGCAGAGCCAGGCCTGGCTCAGCCCCCGTTTTGCTGTCATGGGCAGTCCTGGATTAGCAAATCTCAATAGACAGGGCTGACCTGAGCCTTCCTCCCTCCACACTGCCTCTCCTTCTCCTTTGCCTGCCAGTGGTGCTGGGGGAGGGCAGGGGGAATTTTGGCCTAGCCCGGCCTGGCCCAGCCATGGGAAGCAGCCAGGCCAATGCTCCTACCCTACCTTACACCACTGGAAATCAGAAGAGAGCTATTTCCAAAATCTCACCTCAAAATGTGTATTCACTAGAGGTGTATCCATCCTTTTCATTGGTTTAATCAAGGTGTCAATATTACAAAATTTTCCAATCAGGACTAAACCACAACAAACTGTTATTCCATCTGGGAGTTTCACAAATGAACAGGAAAACAGGGCAGAAGTATAAACATATTCTATTTGAAAAGGCAACACCTTGGCATAGTTTTGGGTTCTCTTAAATGCAGGAAACAATTTACCATATTACTCTTACACCTTTTATGTGACTTTTATACTCAGCTTTCCATTAGCCATGCAGCACATTTCAGAAACTCACATCAAGTCACAAGGTTTCTCAAAAAGTCCATTGCAGCTAAACGTAATTTATATCCTTCAGAAAAACTGAAGTTTATGCTAATGTCAAACAACCTCTCAAATATAAAACATTAACAATATCAAAACAACCAAACAATGCACACCAAGTACAGGTTGGTGTGACAGCTGCTGCAATGAATAAATGAGCAGGCTCTCTGCTAAACGCCTTAGGGATTTTCATGTACATTTTATACATTATAGGTTTGGGGGTTGCTGCCCAATTCCATGCTCAGCTAGAGATGATCAGAGGTTTAATCAGTGGTGTTTCAAAATCCCTGCAAAGAAATCCATTACTTATCACCTGCAGAGGTTCTTTTCTCTCTTACTGCTGGTCAGAGGTGGCCCTTTGTTCTTTATGGCCTGTAACAGGTGACAGCACTGCAGAGGGCTCCCCTCACACTCACAGACTTGCAGTGACTTTAGTATTTGAAACTTCAGTGGTTCTGTATTGCACAGACACATTTTTTGTCAGAAAGTGACAAAATACATTTTAATGTCAACCACTCATCTGGAGGCCTCTTTTTATTTTTGATATTTTCTCTAGAAGAACTTCTGGTCAAAGCTTGAAAACTTTGTTTTCTTCCTAACACAATTTCCATGCCTTTTATTTTTCCCTAGCACTCTGCCTCATCCATGCTTCATTTTAAAGGACAAAGTGTGATTTGAGAAGCTCAGAATTCAATCACGCAGCTCAACTGGAGAGCATAGTAGAATTATAAGGATATCTCATCTCCTTTTCCATTTGCAAACCGCTTGTCATAGACTGAATCAGCAAGACTTGACAGCTTTCATCGTGGTTTCTTTTATACTACAGAATTTTGTTCCAAAAACTCTTCATCACATACAATGAGATACACAGCTTGCCTAAGTTGACAACTAGGCAGTCTAGTGTTCAGGCAGACAACTCATTTGTATCTCCATCTGGCAATGTACAGATCCAAATAGTGCATCGTGTAACCAGACCACGAGACCAGTGCTGCCTTCAAGTGCAATGACACTGCTCCTGCCTTATGCCACTGAGTCACAAACATTTCAGTTTCTCTTTACCCAAACATTTCCAAATGATCATCAAACTTGCAGCCTTGTTCTTCCAACACTTTTTGACATTTTATGAAATTTCCATGACCACTAAAGATGGCTTCAAGCTTCTCAAATATATTTTCATGCTTTTGATCAATAACATCACTAAAATTATGCTGAGTCAAATAGTGTTAACTCAAAATTATCTGTTTTTTTCTGTCCCTATTGTATCTTTTCTTATTTGTTATGTAGTCAGTCACTTACCTACATAGACCTCCACGAATACAAAAACACAACTAAAAGTTTCTGTTGTACCTGTACCTAGCTCCTTCTCCTGGCTTTCTACTGTGAAGAGTTGCTAACATCTCACCCAAACATGCACCAATACCCCTTTCAAATGAGTATTTATTCCCACTTGGCTTAGAATGTCCAGTTATCTTTTGCAACATCTCACATCACTACAAAAGTGATCATCTTTGCATGAAGGCCAAGCTTTTGTCTCACCAGCACAGCACAGACTGAGGCAAAGGGAGTGATAACTGTGTCTTTAGGAATACCCATTCCCTGAGGATACAGGGAAACCCAGCCTCAGAGAAGTTGGGTTGCTTGGGAACAGTGCATGTGAAGACGATTTACCCATCACAAAAGAGATTGCAGCAAACCTGACAGGAAAATCATGAAAATCTCATACTACAGGGACAAGACAGTGCAAATATCAAGATGGGTAACTGTTGTACTTGTAAGACAAATAGATGAAAATTAGCTTTCAGTGATAAACTGCAGAAAAAGGAAGAAATCATCACTAAGAAGGCTGAGAGCACATGTACATAAGCATCTACCATTTTACCAAGTAAAACATAATTAGACTTCTCACAGGAGAACAGCGGTAAACTTTTTATGTTGGAGCACCTGGCTTAATCTATTGTTGACATTTTAAACCTTAATGCATTTTTACATACAAGCACAGATGGTGCTCAGTGCTATTCCATAAACTTACTCCCCACGGCCCTGATTAAGATCCAGCTATGCTCCATTCAACTCGCAGATCCAGAAAAAAATTCTGAAGGTTTGCATGTGCACTGGCATGATGGGGAGGAGAAAAACACCTGGAAAATAATGGGAGCCATGATTCAAATGAGAAAGTTTTCTGGTCTTACAAGCCCAGTGTTCAATGTTAGAAGCACTATTAAACCTGCTGATGAGTGTTAGCCGGGTAATTTCTGGCTGCAGTTCTGCCATGAGTGAGGGTCAGGAATGTGTTGTTGAGGAATACAGTAGATAGTGCAAGGTTAATGTCTCACTTGGGCTGAAATTTGCACAGCTATCAGGCAGCACAAGAGTTTTCAGCAAGAGCAGCAAGAAGAAAAAACCCGCATTTTCTCTAAACCCAGTACTCTATCCCAGTGAATTCACATGCACTTCACATACCAGAGTTCTTTAAGATAGGAAGACACATAGAAATTTTAACTGAAACTCCCTGTACACGCATAACCTGCTGAGCTCACTAAACTAAGCAAGGTTTGAGGTTACAAGACGAACTTTTGCTCCAAGCATACGGACAGAGTGAAGTTTGCCGGTTCCAAATTAGTATCTTTTCCTAACACTTCCCAAATTCCACCCCCTGCAAAGTAATGCATGGGGTAACTATAGGGAGTCAGAGCAACCAGCAGTCAGGCCATCCCACCCTCACATATTTTAAAGAGAGTAGAAAGAATCTGTACAAATCACTTTTTAACAGAAGAGTTTGGCTTCTGTTGTTATTTCTAGGTATCTTGCTGGCTAATACAGCCAATATACACCTGGAAGAGTCTGCAATTATGCAAAGAGAGCTGCTCTTACAGATCTAAATTCTTTGAATCAGAACTGTCTCATGTGGAGAGAAATGCAACATAGATGGGAGCTCACAGTCCAACCTTCACAGTGTCAATAGCTTAAAGCAGTTGGGAAAGACATTATTGATTAGCTTCATGGTACATATTTCAACACATCTTTCCAGAGAGTTTTCCTGAAATCCATGCTGACACTTAGCGCCACCTCAGGCGGCTGTCACTCGCTGCCTGAGCTCTCTGTGCCCCACCCAAGCACACCCAGAAAGCCAGAACAACTACTGGCACTTCACTCTCCACAGCACACCTACACCAGCGCTCATAACCTTTGCAGTTTCTATTTTCAATGTTTTCTATAGCCATCTATGACCTGTGTCCCTTTCCTTGAGGGATACATTGCCACTGAATTCCAAGTTGCCTTTTGCTGTGTCTAGATTGTTAAACTTTGTAGTCACACACACAGAGCCTTCAAATACAGCTTGGCTTTTTCATCTTCATTGCCCACAGCCAGCCCCAGCAGCTCAGCTGCACAGCACTGTACACAACTCCTCCCACTTTGGAACCACTAGAGTGCACCACAGCTCGTTCCCAGCAGTTCTCTCTCCCAAGTATTTCAGAAGTGACTACTTTGAAGCAATACGTGGAATAAACAGACTCCACAACCAGATATATAGTTATGAAGTGGGTATGTAGACACCTGGCACAAGTGAGAGAGTTCTCATGAAAACTTGTGCCCCGAGCCTCAGTCTGACCCACATCTTTATTCACAAAGGTGTTCCATATTCAATACATTGCGCAACCTTTCCATGCATATTCAACCCCTCATCCCACCTGTCCCCGCCTCACATGGTAATTAGATCCAAACCCTTCTGTGCATGCATTGTTTGCTGTGGTGGTAGCACAGGGGTCTCTGGTGGTCTCTGAGGCTGAAGATTGTGGAAGATTGTGGCTGAAGATTCTTCCTCATAGCTGAACTTCTGAACTTTTCTCCTTTGCGCATGCACTTTTGGTCTCTTGGTGCTCATCTGAGTACATCTGTTGGCCTTAATCTGTTTGGAGGCAGAGGAGTCCCTTTATCTGGGTTCTTTGCATCCCTTGGTCTCCTCGGTATTGATCTTTATGCAAGAAGCTTCAGAAATTTGCATTTTCCTATGCCCTTTGTACCATCGCAGAGATTTCTTAAATTAAAAGATTAAACCACAAAATTCTACAGGCTAAACTTTAAATACTTAATTCATATTGCTAACTCAAGTTAGCTTGAGGAACTCCAAAAATCACTATGTCAACTTGACAGGATGAGACTTTTGGCAGAGGCAGTTTATGGTAATGCCCTCTCTGTGTAAGACATTGTTCTTTTTCATGTGCCTCCATCAGGCTCAGAAGAGCTTTTGGAGACTTTCAATCTCCACTAAGCAAACCCTTGAGAAACCAGACCTCATTTTAAAGTTAGCCCTGCTCTACTTTAAGCAGGGGCTGGACTTGATGACCTCCAGAGACTATTTCAAGTCTATGTTAATCTGCAAAACAAACAAATCCTCTTTAGAAGGAAGAGGAGGGGCCAAAAATCCACTTCAAATGAGAAAAAAACTAACAGTGTGTGTGGAGAGGCTTTGTCTATGTTAAGGAAACATAAGAGGCTTCTCTCACAGGATACCCTATTCTGTTATGCCAATGTACCCTGTTCTCCCTCAGTCAGCCCTGTTAATCCCCTCTCCGTCCCTGTGTCCCTCAATCACTCCTTCCCAATTTCCCCATTGGCTCACATACCCCAATCCCACCTTTGTAGCCCTATGCCCCCTGACAATTGGTCCCTGATGCTCTCCCAGCCCCCAGCACCCATATCCCTTAAACCTGAACCCTTCCCATGAGCCCTGCCTTTGACCCTGGACTGTCTGCATGCATGACTGGAATAAACATCTCTGTGATCCCAAAGGTCCTTCATGCTTCTCTTTACCATCAACACATCAGCAGCTATCCTGGTCGCAATAAGTGTGCTGCAGAGGGAGGAATATCCTCCTGGCAGCGCACTCTGTGTGGTGGCGATTCCACTTCCATCCCTGACAAGAAGACAGGACTGTGCTGTGCTTCTGGCAGGAAGTGCCTGCCCTCCAGTCCAACAACTCAGCCAGCCCAGCTCCAAGGGCTTTCAGGGACCACCAAAGAAAATATAGCCTAGGCATATGAATTTTCAATGTTATTTTCTTTCCAATTTACTGGGCAGCTAAGAAATTCAAATTTTTTAAAACACAAACATCACTAGAAAGACTAACTAGCTTAACTATTTAACTGCTGCCTTTGAAAAACAAATGTCTTCATGTATACAGATAGCCTTCAAGACTGGATAGGAAGAGGTGTTAGCTGTTATTGCCAATGGTGAAACAAACACCTAAGAAACCTTGTTTAAAACATTTGATCAATTCCTTTTCCTTAATGGCAGTACAGAGACTCATCAGATTGCCTTTCATGGCAACAGAATTTGTCTTTTTTTAAGGGTAAGGCTGAAAGTTCTCAAAGTTCTCTCATTTCTCCTCTGGCAATTAACAGCTAGTGGTTATACACTATTCAATTCGTGCCAGCATTTTCAGAGTGTAACATTATCTAGCAACAAGAATGAGGTCAGGAAACTAGTTCAGATACATTACTTTCTAGTCTCTTTTCTTGATCCTTAACTTACTGATGGCAATTAGCAAAGTACTAATGAACCTCTCCCTCTATTGAATGGCTGCTGCAATTCAATTGCAAAACAAGCCACTTCCAATCCTAACTCTCTAAGAAAATGTGAATTGGCTCATGATATGCATTCTAGTTAATGAGGAGTATTTAAGGAAGATCTTGCAGAGTGCTCAGGTGGGTCACAAAGAGATGATTGCATTGCATGATTGCTGCATGATTGCAGCCAATCTTTAGAGCATTGATGCACTGGTTGATAACCCAGTTATTGCACACACAGCTCATGGCAGTGAATGCTCCTCTTCTCATTTCACACCACAGCTCTGCACACTGCGGAGTGACTGTGAGCAGCTTTGGGTGACTGCAGTCTCTTCATTTGGTACTACTGAACTCCAAAATCAAACTGCAGGCATTACTAGTGCCTACTTTCATAGTCTCTGTACCCTTGTGGTTGAACGCCACCTCTGGAAGTCATCCAGCCTAACCCTGAGATGGAAGCAAAGCCAAGTGCAAAGCTCTATTTAGTTGCTCATGACTGCACACATGCAGCATTTCCCCCTTCCACCTGTGCAGTCTGGTTCCAGGATTTAACTCCTCACATTTCCCCTCTTCTTACTTAGGCAGGTAAAACATAAAGTTTTGGAGCGTTTTCTGTTTCTTTTTCGTTCTTTTAATCCTTTCTAGTATTTCTCCAGTATTTACATCTTTCACATCAAATGAAATGGAGGTCGGAATCACAAGCTATTTTTAATAAGCTCACAAAACTAATTTTCTGATAGCACTTTTACAGTCAAGCAATGGGAAAACCTACCCTGCCCCTGTGGACTGGCTCTCCAAGTAAGCCCAGTAAAAATCTCGAAAAGTTCCATATGACTGAGTCTGATGAGCAGGACCAGATAGATCCCTCCCTGTATAATTTCTTAACAATGCCAGCTCAGATAATATAAATTAACTTTTTAAAGGTGCTATAATCTATTCATGTGAAGTTGTATTTTCTCAAAATATGTCACACCAGGGAGCTACCTTCCATTTTTAAACTCTTCAAAAAGAAAGGGAAATCTTCATTCTCATTTGGAAAAGCTGTTGTCATAACTAATAAACTTAAAAGTTGTTTTGTTGCTTTTCAGGGTTAAACTTTAGAAAAATTAATCACTTACTATAGGAGAGATTTTTTTTAAACCTTACATTGATTATTAAGTAGAAAAGATCATTTGCTAAATAAGCAACATATGAGCCTCTTTAAACAGTGAGCAGGAATTGTGATTACACTCTTGAAAGTTTGGTTCTGTTTTATCATCTATCACAGACTATGACTTCAGGAAGTCATAATCTGTTTTAATATTTTATTTTAATAAACAAAAAATAGAATAGTACTTCTATTTCAAAACATACTTGTTTTAAACATATGTGAGATACTATTTGCATGACACTCATTGTAGAAATCTGGTATATATGAATAACAAAACTTTACAGAGGATGACATTAAAGAGAGACAACTAGAAAAATTCAAGTAATGAAAAGACATTTACATATTTAATCATAATACATATTTTACACAACCCCTGAAACAAAAGCCAGTGTTTTCTTTTCATCAAGACAGGGCTTTGTTCACACATTATTGAAATGCACTTCTCTCTGCCTGGAGCACAAAGCGATGACCCTGCTAACACTGAAGATCTGAACTCTTTCAACTTGATCATAATTTAACCAGAACTATTAAAGATGTATTAATTCAATGGAGAACTAAGAGAGTTGTCCCTTTGCTAGAGTCACAATGAAAATTCCTTTCATTGATGCATCAGTTTATAAATTGCTGTAAAAAACAAGAAGCAATTACCATGAAACTTGAAAAGGTTCTGCAGGCACTGACAGTGAGAGATTTATAGATGAGATGCTGTGCAGTGTTTCAAATAAATTCATTAGGTACATGCAAGAGTCTTGGTGCCATTTTTAGACATCCAAAGTTTTGAATCAAAGGACTCCCCTTAAGATCAGTGAAAGTTTAAAATAGGAATATGTAAAAGCTTAGATAGAACTGCACCCAGATTAGAAAAGGACAAGCACCATAGATCTAGGGTTGTCATCAGCAATCTTTATACCTCACAATTGAAAAAAACTCAATTTATAAGTTTACACTAAAATTATTTTCAAAATGGGCCATAATAGAAATTCATAACAAGAACACAGAAAAACACTAGACAGAAAAATATGTTCATTTTTGTTAAGCATCAGACTCAAGTGGCTTCATGATCTATAGAATATTTAAAGGATGATACTTACCCATTCAGTCTGAAGCCTGGAAATACCTTTTTAATTATTTCCCTCACCCTTTCATAATCAAATTTTATTTTATAAAGAACTAACTCAAATCCCAAATTTATGAATCTCTGACATCTTCAAATATTTGCCAAAAGTCAATCTCATCTCATTTCAGCACAGATTTGCTCAGGAGGCAGAACTCTTCTGAAAGAAGAGTTTTTATACATGCTGGAGGCAATTGATGAATGTATTTTCACTTGTACTTTCTTAGACATAAGATTATCATCTTGAGCAATGGACAATAAAGATACAAAGATCTTTCTTTCATTACAATCAGTATTCTCTACAGGACAGATTTCCAGTGAAGGCCCTTTGCAAAAGAAATACAAATTTATCTTTGCCCTTGAAAGACCAAAGACCTGGTTTTCCATGGTTATGCTGATGGCAAAAATAAAACAGGTAAGGAAGTTCTGCTATAATGATCAAGATGATTCTTTCCTTTCATATTCCCTAGGCTTTCAATTAAAAAGAAATTCTGAAGCCCGGTGATAAAATGGCAAGATATTGTGGCATATTTACCTCTCTAACAGAAACTTCAAGAATTAGAAACACAACGTATGCTGAAAGGTCAGGACAAGCAACTGCTGTCTTCTTTCCCTTAATATTCACTGTGGTTGTTCCTCCTCCAGTTATAGTAACAAGAGTGTCATGGTTTAGCCCTGACTGGACGATTTTGTAATATTGACACCTGATTAAACCAATGAAAAGGGTGGATACACCTCTAGTGAATACAAATTTTGAGGTGAGATTCCAGAAATAGCTCCCTTCTAATTTCTGGTGGGGTGAGTTCAGAACCTCAGCCCGGCTGTTTCCTGTGGCTGGGCCAAAGTTCCCCCTGCCCTCCCCTGGCAGGCAAAGGGGAAGGACAGGTAGTGGGGGGCGTGGGGAGAAAAAGCTCAGGACAGTCCTGGCCTGCTGAGATTTGCTAATCCAGGATGGCCCCACACAGCAACCGGGGGCAGAGCCAGGCCCAGCATCTGCCGGGCCGGGAAAGAGAAGTGATCAGCCCTGGAGTGAGACATCTGAAGCCTGACTGGGCTGGAAACAAAAGATCCTAGCCTCTCTCTCTCAGCACAGCTGGATTTGAATGCAGCAGCAGGCCTTGAGATCCAACACAACTGCAATTCCTGACTGCCTTAACCTGGCTGCTGCCCTGCTGTTAACTCTTTTCTTACCAGATGAAACTTCCGAAGCATTAATTTTACCCAGTGAGAGAAAGAAGAGACCGGATGAAATTTAAAAAGACACATCATGAAACTTAGTGTCAGAGAAAGTGAGAAGAGAATATTAAATGGAAAGGAAGATTAAAGGAGTGGCCTAGTTTGGTTGGACTTCTCTTGTGAGGCCATAGAGAATGGATTTAAATACCCTGTAACATGTGGAGTGTTTTTTAGGGGGATGCAAAGTTCTAGTCATAACTGTGAGCTGCTGGAAAAACCTAAACAGAGGAAGACCAAGGAAGTAGAGATGCTGCCCTGCCCATTGAGAGAAGATGACCTCTGTTCCTTGAGATGAAGATAACTTTTGCTTTATACTAGAAGAAACATCCTTAAACTGTACCCTAATAAACTGATATGGCCCATGAGCAGCTGTGAAGGCTGTTTCATGGGAGGGGCTTCACAATGACAACATTTCTTCCCCTGGGCGGGCCATTGTGAAGTGTGAGAGCAAGAAAACTGGTATCTTGTGGAAAATCTCTGTGGTACCCAAGAGAGACTCCTTTCTCCTTGATGAATGGAGAAATTATTATTTTAAGGGTGATAACTGACTGAGAATCCCAGGTCTTGTCTTTTTATATCAGAGCAAGAAAGTGAATAGTTGGTGGGGGGAGAAGAAGTGTTTTGAAGGTTTCATTCTGATTTTTTTGTTTCTTTTCCTCTTAGTTAATAAAGTTTTATTCCTTTTAAGTTTAAGCCTGCTTTGATCTTGATTGGGAAATTTTGAATTGGCAAACCAAAAGTGCGACACAAAATTGGTGTTTCCACCTGTTTCACACTGAAACCATGACACAGAGCTATTAGTGGTTAAAAAATGACCACCAAGCCCCTTTTTAATTGATCTGTGTAGGTCTGTGGTCAGCAATGGCCAAGGCTTTCCCAATGGCATGAGCTTATTTCCAGTTATCTTCCCTTATGCTACTTTGGGTGATGGTTACAGTGTAAGAAAATGGACACCAGAATATGTAAGACTCTGCCTGGGATTCTCTGTGTTAAAGAATTCCTAATTTGATCTTTTTTCAATTTAGGTTTCTTTAACCTTAATGTACAACATATCTCAATCTAACTTCTCCTAGATCTAAAGAGTTTTTACCCAACGTGCTGTGCTGGCCTCAAACCTCTTGGGCAGTATTTTACAGAAGACCATACCAGATCCTGTTCAGCATCCAAAACTTTCTTTGGGATACAATATAGGACTGCAGCAAGAACTTCTCAAAATTCCCATACCTAATGACTACAGAGCAATTATACACAATTATACACAATTAACAAATAGTGATGTTATCCCAGATTTCAACATGATCTGACATCAAGAAAACCACTCTGTCCAGCTGATCAGTAACACACATAAGGACATTGCAGACCATGGTGCTAAATTGCAACACTGCTTAATTTGTTGTTTTGAGTCAAGTGTTATGTGGCAAAAGAAATCCAGAAGAACAAAGATAACACAACTTTGGTAT
>CM031870.1:8888693-8903064 GCA_018697195.1 Certhia americana
TGTGGCAAAAGAAATCCAGAAGAACAAAGATAACACAACTTTGGTATGGATGGAACTAAAAACACACAGAGAAAGATAATGCTGGAAACAACCTGGTTCCAATGAGCAAAGAATAACTCAGTACTCAAGCTTCAGTAAATGCATGAAGACTAATAT
This sequence comes from Certhia americana, assembly GCA_018697195.1. Lineage (NCBI taxonomy): Eukaryota > Metazoa > Chordata > Aves > Passeriformes > Certhiidae > Certhia > Certhia americana. The sequence goes on from CM031870.1 coordinate 8,888,850, forward strand.
AGATTTTGAATTTCTAAGGATCATATGATATGTTTAAAGAGAAGTTTAAATTATATTTTAATATAAATTTCTTACAGATGCTGTCAATAAAAACATAGATTGAACTGTATGGACTTTTGTAATTTCTTTTTCCTTCTGATTTCATAAAACCCTTTAAAATACTGTTTTCAGAACCCAGTCCACTGACATTGACTGTCTTTTATGCAATATACTAGCTTAGACTTGTAAAGGACTGGATGCTGACATGAATCCAAATTATTATCTTTATAGTCATTGCTGTCCATCAATCCCAGTGTAGCTCTAAATGCTAATGCACAGAGGAATTCCTACATTTCCCACTGGTGATTTTTGCCAGTTTCCTATTTTTCATTTGATTTGCTTCAGAAACCACAAGGTGAAAACATTATTTCAAATTAAGAATAAATTACCAGTTCCAGAGCTCCAATTAATCCAGAGCAAGGCACAGCACTAACTTGCCTAGATAATGAAATCAATTCTCAGGGTCATTCTGCTGGATGAACGAGAAAGACAATCCTTTAAAAGCCCTTGGAAGGGCACTTAGTGGTAGATGAGGCATGAAACACTTTTTGACAGCATGCCTCATTCAGCATATAAAACATTAGCAGAAGATCAAACTTCTTTACTGATTATTCTGGGATGTAGTTTAGTCTAACGAGGAGGTGATTACTCTGACAGCAGAGTTAAACACACATCCAATACCTTCCCAAGGCATTGGAAGCAGGTTTGGATGTTCATACTGCTGACAATTTCTGGAGCTGTCTTCTGGAAAACTACATCAAGACCGGAAGGGTCAATTCATGTGCACACTGATGACTACAGAGAAATATTGCCATTTTTCTCCTGCTTCTGCAATTTTTCCGCCATGAAGGGGGCACAGAAGAGGGGTGGTAGGAGAGCATGAAGTGCCAGAGACAATATTTAGACTGAGCGATTGCACAGGTAGGAGCAGCAGGGAAAGCCCACGACCACTAAAAGTTGTAGCCCATCTTTTTCTTACATCATCTTCCAGTGGTGTCTGCTAGGAAAACAAAAACAGAAGCCTCCCTTGGACTGGTGAATGCAAAAACCTCCTCCCTCCGAATTGTTATAATTCTGAAATTAAAAGGGTCTCAGGCAAAGATGTGAAGGTAGGAATAACAGTTCTTTACTAGTGTGTTTAACAAGATAAACAAAATAACAACAATAACTGTAGCAATAACAAGAAACAGAACCAGGGAAAAACAGAGTTTCCTCTGCCACTGTCACCTTTCCCCTTCAGTACTGTCAGAAGCTGCCAGAGCCAGCAGCAGTCCCGGGGGATGAGATGTATCCGAGGCTCGGCGGCCGTGGCTGGAGCTGTAGGAATGTCCCGGCTGGGCAGGGGGTGCAGAACACAGCGTGGGGAAAACCAGAGCAAAACTGAAGAAGCAGCGGGTGCAGGGCAGTGGGGCAGCAGCTCCCGGCAGGGCAGGGAGAGAACAGGTTCCCAAATCCAGGGGGACATGCAAAGAGACCATGATGGATCACTCTGAGCTGAACTCCAGGTGAGGGATGGTGAGAGGTCACTACAGTCAAGAGCCAAGCAGCCTGGCAGTTTCCTCGGAGAGCAAGAAGAGCCAAGTGAAGTCTGGGTGCCACCCTCTCCCTGATTTAGCTGCTTGCTTTGTCTTTCCAAAGCACCCATAAGTACCCACAAGCACCCAGCTATCATCTTCCTAGCAACTTCTGGGAAAAAATTCTATAAGAAAGCAACCCAACCCCCAACACTTTTCTTCTTCTCTTATAGTAACATAAAACCTATAGCCCAAGAGAGATTATTTGAAGGAGCACATTATTACTTTCTTTAGTAACTTTACGATATGTTTTTGCAGAACCTTTCTCAAATTATTGCCATGCTGCTATTCCTAGCCTAGGAAGACATAAACTGGCCCTTAGACGTTGGGAGGCAAAGCTGAGTGGTGCAGACATCCCAACAGAGAACAGGCTGTGAAACCATAGCCTACAGCTTGCTAAAATTCAGTAACATGGTTGCAAAAGATACTTAAATTTAGACATTAAGTACATAATAAACAACGAGGGGCGATTTCGTTTTAAATCAATCTTCAAGGAACAGAAGCAGAATAATTCAGAGATGGAAAAGAATATTTCCTCATCTGCATGTTACCTCTCAGCTGTACAGATTAATAGTCATGTGTCCCAAGGCTTTAATTTAATTTTTCTTATTTTTTTTTTCTTCAATTTCCTGACATTAGAGAATAAGGAAACAACCAAAGCATTGGAGAATAGAGTTCCACAGAGGCTATTTTGCCCTGTTGAGAAGCATATTTCTAAACCTTGACTGAATTTTCAGAAGAATACTACAGAGGAATGTTGTTCCCAGCTACTGTATGTTATGATAAATGGATATTTTCTGCATATTCATCAGACTTCTTTCCCCCCAATTGAGGGAAGGAAATTTTAGTAATGCCTCTTCCTATTGCAAGAAACTACATTTCTTTACCTCTCATTAACTCTCACTATGATACAAATATTAAAGATTCATTTCTTTTACTCTGCTTCTGCAAAATACCACATTTATAAAGATATAAGTAAAATACAGTGATGGAATAGCTTATTTCACTGTAATTTCACTTTTGAGGGAACAAAGTGTTATCTGCCCAATTTCAGTTCTGAATCTAGAGAATACTAGCTAGTCCCTAGTTTTAAATAACAGCTTTTTATTAAAAGAAATGAGAAGGTGTGAGGTATAGAACTTTCTGCTCAGGGCATAACCCATTCTCTGGCTGAAGGAAGGTAAAATAAAATTTTATCCTAATTATCTCATAAATACATATAATTACATTTCTGATTGCATCATTTACCACATTTTTACAAGGCAGTAATTCTAGTGGTCTGTGTAGATACACCTTTTGTTAAACATAAGCCATCTTTCACAGTGTAAGCTGTACAATTTTGACAGCCTAAGGCTTAATTTAAAATATGAAGCCCATCCAAAAACAGGTGGATAGGTAGGAGGCTGATGAGCCATCAGCATGAAGCCAGGTCAGTATTCTCACTGTTGTAAGTTAGCTGTCTAATTAAATCTGACAGAGTCAAGCCAATTAAGAAAATTATTTTATTAAGCAAGCGGCAATAAGGAAAACAGCACTGGGCGGCCTGGGGAATCTCCTGTTCCACCAAAGGCATGCACCTCACCTAGTTTAGTCCCTTGTTTTTATACTCTTGGCTCTTCCGTACATCTTCTGAGTCTGCGCAGCCTGTTGCTAGGGGGTCTTTTTCTGCCTTCTGGTGGTCGTGGGGAGGAAGGCCAAAGTCCTTTTCTCTTATCTTTTTGTTGACCTCCCCAGCTGGCTTGTGTAAGCACGCGTTGTTTGCAGAGCAGGAGGTAGGCAGTTATCTTACTCAAAGTGCTTCTGCTAACTCAAGCAAACCCCTCCCCCACAAATCCTGTGCGCAAGGAGCACACAGTTAGTTAAAATTTGATTAACAAACTTGAGTGTACCTATTACATCACTACTTATCTTGCACCTTGTCAAGGTACGCACACAAAAGCAGCAGTTAATTCATTACAAATGCATGAAGAGAAGGGATTCTTGGCTAAAAAGATTCAAATGTTAATCTAATGGAAAAATGTCCATCTGCATCCTAAACTTTCTAATAACCTCATTACATTGATATTTAAGGCCTTCCGTGATAAAGGAGCATAGACAAGAAATGCTGGTAACAACTCAAGTCAAAGTTGGGAAAGAGAATACAATCAACAGCAGAGCTCCTTCCCAGAAAATACACTTACAACAGAGATCCTTTTTTTTTTCTTTGTGGAAGAGAGAGAGATTTCCTTAGCTATCAAGGTGATATATGACATAATCTAATACACCTCTAAGCTGATGTCATTCAGACATAAGGCACTCTTAAGAATTCTTCATTTTCTTAGTCTTCTCCCTACATTTATTTTCCATTCTATCTGTAACATTCAGTAAACACAGGAGCTGTCTGCAATCCATCTAATCTGAAACACAGACTTTTCACTCTGAAACATTCAATGCGTGTATTTTGAAAAACAAGTCATGTAATATTCTACATTATTTAAAAGCTTTCATCATTCTTTGAAGGCTACTGTAAACAGTAGCTGCAGGGGAGTTCATTTAAACATATTCACTTTGAACTGCAAATTGTGTACGGTAGAAAACAGAATGACACATACAATTTTACCTTTTCTCCTGCTAACTGTTGTTTACAGATGTTATAAAATCTGTTTTAAAATTTGCTATGTCAAGTTTCAGGCAGTTAATTATCACTGTTGGAATGAGTCTTACGGGCTTCTAAGATTTGATGGGCCTTGAGGGGGAATTAAATGGCACTCAGATTAGGCAAAAAGCATTGCTTCTCACCAAAATAGACAAATTCACAAGAAATCAGCCACTGAGGTCAGGAGCTGTAACCACCGATAAGCACAGACGGGTGGAAAACGTGGAATATCCCTGGCAGCTGAATACTCCTGATTTCTTTTTAAACCACTGGCAATAGCTTCAGAAAATACAGCAATTGAGCCAGCCATGTCAGTGAGCCCTTTTCTGTGTTCATAAACTCCTCACAACCATTTCTTCCCTTGCTCTTTGTGAGCATCTAGGGAAGGTTGAAGTAGCACAAGTTGAATACAAGAGGATATTTGTCATGCAGCCCCAGTACTACAGCATTTGGGAGCAATAGTCTACAGCACCTCGGGACTGGTGCTCCCAGCACCATCCAGAGGAATACACAGCAAACATTTCTGGGATAAAACAATATTTTCTACTAAGAATAAAGTTCAAAAGTGAAAGTGATAATGCTTTGTAAATCTTGCCAACTTCCAGGACCCGGATCCTGTTGTTATCTGATAATATATCCTGTTGTTATGTGATAATGTCATTATTACAGCAATAAAGTAACGTCACTGCATTGCAGGAGCCTTCCAAAAATGATTGAGATTAGTTCTCTTTGCTACAGGCAAAATCACTTTTTGGTGTTTTTATGTAAATGTCATTAACTGCCACATTGCAATTGCACATTAAGTTAAACACTACTCCATAGTTTTTAGATTAAACAACACACTTTGATATACTTGTTAGCAATAGATCATGCTCAGAATGCCAACATACTTAATTTTTTAGTTTTGAGGCAAGAAATCAAAGGTAAATAATCTAAGTTCTATCAAACAGAATTGGAAAGTAAAATGCCCTGCCTTGAACTCAGCCTACACTTCCTTGAGACACTTGAAGCTTCTTATTTTAAAAAGCAACAGCTGGAAATTCAACAAACTCATTCTTTCATAATCTCCTCCTTTTTTTCATCCTCCATCCAGATGGATGCTTTTAATCTGAAATAAAAACTTTTCCCCCAACTTAAAATGCCTCAAAATCTGGTTTGCAACTAGAAAATTAGATAGCCCTTGTTTAGGTCAGAAGAATATATTAGAGCAGATAGTGGTAGATGTTATTGCCCAATACATCTACTATTTGTTTTGGTTAATTCTACTCCTCTCTCTTTCTGACATTGTAGTGTTGTGCTCAACAGTGCAGACCAAGTTCCAAGCACAGAATAGTTACAGAAAACAATGCAGCAAAAGAAGCACAAAACTTCCCTTATATAGAAAGGTGTCAAAGGAATTGGGCACTGTGCTACCCCTTAGACACAAATCCTGAGTGCTAATTTTGGATTCCTTTGAAAATCTCAGCTGAACAGTTCATGAGAGGGCCCAGGATTGGAGGCCCAAGGAAACAGGGTTCAGGGTAGTCCTTTGGAGAGACAGGCCCTAAGCAAGGGGAATCTCCCCTGGTTAGGGTGCAGTATTTCTTTTGTGACATACCCCAGTTCTGCCTCCCCAGTTGGCCCATGGGCCTCCCCACCCCTTTATTCCTTATATGTGTATTCCCTAGAATGTTCTCCCTTCCCCACTTTCCCACTGGCCCCATTTTTGCTGCAGTGCACCATCCCCTGTTTCCCCATTTGCTGTTCCTCCCTCCCCAGTCCCCCTGTTTAACCCCTGGACCCTCCATTAGTTTCTGTCTTCATAACTGGACTCCTTGAAGTGCTGGATCTAATAAACCCCCTTGGAACTCCAAATGGAGACCCTTCCTGCTCCTTTGCTGCCCAGCACGTCGCCAGCTGCCCATCCTGAGTGCTGTGAGTGTGAGCTGTGAGTGGGTTCCAGTGCCACCCAGCAGTTTCTGTAGGGAGACGCTTTTAGAGAGTTGAAGCACCACTTCCTCTTACCCCACTGCTATCCAGGCTCGTGGTGGAACTGCGACACCCAAGGGCAGATTTTTTCAATTGTTTGCTAGATGTACACACTCTGTTATATTTTGTGAACATGTCTGTGCACAGAAACAGGACTGGACATGAAAACACATCAATATTGATTTTAACCAACGTTTTGGCAACCATCACTCAGTAGTGTCCTTGGATGACAGCTCTGCACAGATAATTGGGTTTTATGCATCAATAATTACATCACTGTGCCACTTTTTTATGATCTTTTTTCTGCCAAATGTAAAGTGTTTCAACAACGCTATTCAGACACATCAGAAACTATTAAACGCAATAAGTGATTTTCACCCTAGATTCCAACCACAGATTACCATGTTCATTTCTTTTCACCTCTGGCTTTAATTTATGCATAGATCAGCAGTATTAACCCTAAATGGAGGATTTAAGGGTTTCACTGTTATTTACTTAGCTGCATCTGTACCCTGGTTGCCCTGAGCCAAGAGAGCAAGGTCTGGTCAAAAGTGTCCCAGCTGGAGTCCCCCCTCTCCAGCCATGCTCAGTTGGCTGCTCCTGTGGCTGCACATGTGCCACAGGAATGTCCCAGCCAGCCCAGAGTCACAGGCCACTGAGCAACCACACTGCATTTTTCCCTGCCAGTTAAACCAACTATTTATATACATAAATATATAAATATTTAATATAAATAATTTATATAAATACCAACTATTCTGCATTCTCAGCTTCTGTCCCCTGCAGAAGTTTGATGTGCTGCCACCTCTCTACTTCAGGCAGCAGCTTAGAGAATGTGTCTAGCATTGAACAGGAGAGGAAAGAATGGTAAGAGGAAAGAAAGACAATTTTTGCCAACATACCTTTCTTTTATTTTACATTAGCATTTCATGCTCACAATTGTGCAGAAAATTGTAAATATCTCAAGAGGATGCCAAAGGTACAAAAGCAGTGGAAAACTTATGAGCTGAGAATAGACAGTGAGAAAGGTACTTCTCCAAACATAAACCCTAAATTTTCTTTATCCATAGTCTGACAGGAAGAAGTTTGCGATTTGCTTGGGTAAGAGAACTGGAAGATGAAAGGTATATAAATATCTGTTCTAGGCAGGTGCAGAAATTGAAGCAATTGCATACAGCTCACTTTGCTGCAGGGCTGTGAAGAAAAGCCCCGTTTAAACTAGATGTGGAATAGCGATTATAAAAGTCTGTTTGTAGAAACAGAAACCTACACAAAGAGCAAGATCAGGAAATACAAGGCAAATCTACACGGATTCCTACCAGAAAAAAACTTGGCTAACTGTTGAATACAACTAAAAGATAGTCCTTAACTAGCACTTCTTTTCCTGATAGAAATGGAATCCTGAATTGAATCTTTAAGATCACTACAAGTTAAATCAGAGTAGATGTCATGGGTTGCAGTGCAAAATGTAACCAAAACTCTGTATTCTATCACCATCTGTTGAAACTGGGGTGGGGTGGGTGGTGTAATTGTTTGTCAATGGTCAACTGTCAAGAAACCTGCTGGGGCAGTTTTCTTATCTCTTCCACAACCCAGCCTCCCTCCAGGGAGAGATCTTCTGCTGATGGGCCATTGAGTCTCACCGATATAATTCCATCATCCCATTAGGAAATGCTCCATCCAGAGGAAGGAGCCAAGTATTCCTACCTGGATAAAAATCTGGGAGCTGGAACATCAAGCAGCCTTTCAATTTCCTCTGATTCTCAGAGGAAGACCAGGCCCATCTATCACTTCTGGACCTCCAGTGAAAAACTCCACTTTTCTATAGGAGCATCACTTCAACAGAGCCACATTTGCCATTGGGACTGCAGCCACCATTGAATGGCACTGCCACCAACACCCTGACCCACCCTGCCACCCACCCTGACCACAGGGTATCAGGCTGTATCCTGACTCTGTCAGTGGGTTTTGTTTGTTTGTTTGTTTTTCTCCTTTGTAATATTGCATGTGTTTTGCTTTTATTGTTTATTTTAGTTCCCCTAATAAAGAACTGCTATTCCTATTCCCATATGTTTTCCTGAGAGCCCCCTTAATTTCAAAGTTATAATAATTCAGAGGGTGGGGGTTTAAATTCTCCATTCCAAGGGAGGCTCCTGCCTTCCTTAGCAGACACCTGCCATTCAAATCACGACAGTAGAGAAACCTGCAACTGGAGGCCATGACACTCAGTAAAGATCCCCAGAATCAGAATTCTGTTATTAGTATCTTCAAACCAATGCCAACTGCAGAGGAGAACAAAGGATCTGCATTAAGGGGGTTTCATTTCTTATTTTAATTGAATCACTTGGGATAGTTTAGCAATATTTTTATATGCCTAACTAAAACAAAATTACAATTTATAAACCCTGAAAAGTTCACAGCAAATCATTCACCCACAAACTAGCTGCCAAGAACATCACTTTCCACTATTCACAGGTCAGCACAGACTTATCCCTGTACTTCACAGGGGCAGACTTCTCTGAAGTGCCAGCAGCACTGATATTTATATACACTGATTTACATTTCTAAATCATTCCTGCCTTCCAAACAGAAGACAAAATATATTCTAAAGACAGTCATGCTGTTGGGTTGAAGTAATACAAGCTAAATGCCCAGTCATGAGTCTACAAAACAGGAAAATAACCTCATAAAGCCTTCCTACTCACAGGAAAGAAAGCACTGACACATTCAGCCACATTCCCAAGCCTGGTTCCACCTGGCACAGCTTTCAGGAAAATGATGTTTCAGTATGGCAGCCATCAATTTAGAACCTTCTATTTGTTCCCTCTACAGTAATATTTCTCTGGAATACATTATATTGCACAAATAAAGTATAGTCACAAGTGTGTAGAAATAGATTTACTACATTTCTTTATTGACTTTCCAAAGTCCTCAGGAAAACCCTGGGAACCTGCCTCTCAGATATCTTACACAAAAGCTCTAAAGAAAATGCTTTCTCTAGAAGAAGCTTGTAATTGTTTTCATATTTCCTTTCCAAGCAGAGGAGTTTTTCGGTCCTTAACAAAACAATAGCTGATGTCAAATGATAAGCATTTTAATGAGAGAAACGACAGACACGTATTATTTTTCTACTCAGTCACCAACTCTAAAACGTTCTCTTATTTGCAGTCTGTGTAAAGCATCCTACTTTCAATGGGATTCTGTAGCTGTAAGTAAACTCTGCCTCAACACTTCAGGTCAGTGCCCCAGGATCAATGTGCCACAAGCTGGCTAAGTCCCTGCACTCTGTTTCAATTTGTCCCAGGTTTCTGAATTTTTCCTTACTGATGTCAGAAAGTTTGGGACTAAGTTTTTCGAATAATTGCTCTTTAGATAAACTTACATGGAGCAAATACCTTCTGAAATATTTCAAATGAAGGGATGAGCCTTCAGCAGTGACAAGCTCTATTTCACACCTTCTTTTTGATTTTAGCACTCTAAGGAGCTGCAAACACTCTTCAAAACACACCCAGATGTACATCGAATCTTCAACAATTATACACATGACTCAATACTCAAGTCTTTCAAGTGCTTCCCAGAATCTTTGACTTCTGAATTTCAAGATGATTCCAGTAAATGAAGAAAAAAAAAAAAAAAAAACCAAAACCACCAAAAACCAACCAAACTTCTCATTCTATCTAGGTATATAATACCCTGAAAGCTAAATAAATAATTGAAAACAGCCATGTGCATGTTTTATTATTTGCAATCAGCAATTACTTTATTTGGCAAAATATTAAATGAAGTATTTTCTAAATGAAATAGTCTACAAGAGTTTTATATTACTTGACTAAAGAACATGGTATCTTACATACACCTTAAACATTTCCAAGGATTTGGACCATTTATACCCCAGATAAAATTGATAAATGCTTAAAAACCTCCCATACACCCCCAGATGTTACATGGGCCTGTTGGTGAGCAGGGGTGTCCATGGAACAGAAGCTCTGGCAGCTCAAGCTGCTTTAATTCTGCTGCTAAATTGTTTGATGAAAGAAAAACACTCTGCTGTGTTTTCATACAGCTTCCTGCCTAGAAAGAGGGTCCAGATTGGTCTGTGGCAGGGTTTGTCTTAAGACATATTTCAGAGATTGAAAAATTTTTTCATAACAACTCCTAACTTTAAAAACAAGAACATCCAAAGCTTTTCCTAATCTGATTTCTAATAGGAATTGTGTATCAGAGATACATTTATTATCAAAGAATCTGAGCACATATCCCCTAGTTCCTTCTATGCGTAGCCAAATCATAAATTAGGGTGCCTAAACATACATGCTATTAACTATTAGACCACTGAAATCCAAAGTCACGGGGTTGACTGCAAAATAACTTAATTAAATTAATGTATTTATGCATTAATGCAAAACATTATCTGAAGAGTCATGAACTCTACTACCCCAGAAGTTCAACCCATCCACCTAAAAAAAGCAGACAGAAGGTATTAGAAATAAGTCTGTGAATAGTGATATAATACAGGCTGATTTCCAGTGTATCACTTCATATATAGTCTCTCATGTCAAATAAAGTAACTTTCCAACATTGGTTTCAGTGAAGGCACTCATGGACTATCTCCCATATCACAAAATAAAATAAGCTGTAAGAAAAAAAACAAAATAAATATATTTCTCCCGAGATCTCCAGTCCTTTCCAAAACAGCTAAAATCAGCCAACATAGTCAAAGATATGGGGTGAAAAGGATAAGAAAAGCAGGTGTAGAGAAAGACCTCTGATAAACCAGGGCTAAAATACTTATTTCAAAGTTTAGGTATTTCTAATCTGTCACACAGATGTGAGAACAAATTTTCTTGTAAAAATACACTGGACAGCTCTTCAAAACAGAGTCAGGGTGAGAGCTCTTTATGTGTGCCCTGATGGCCTTTCTTGTTTCCTTCCTATTTTGACTGTTTCAGTTCCTGAAGAATTAGTATCTGCAGGGTTTCATTTTTGCCCAGCAAAGGCACCAGTACTGTCACGTTCCAAGAATGCTTAGCCTTATTGCAACAAATCTTGTGAACAAACCTGATCTTGAGTACTTCGAGTACTCTAATTGTAACCTGATTGTCAGGAAAATTAATCCACAAGCATGAGAGATTTATGTCCAAAAAGGACAGAGAAGTCCTTTTAGTTTATTCAAATAAAGGGAGGCCGTGGGGCATTCCCCTGGGGTATCTCAAATTTTTGGAGGATGCAGCCTCCCTTTTATCCCAATTTCCCAGCAGCATTTCCCTCTCTCTTTCCCCGTTGGCTGAGGTACTTGAAAGGTACAGACTTCCTGGAATAACTGATACCTAAGATTTCCCTCGAATGTATAACCCTCCCTTTTAAGTTTTAATTCTTTGGGAATTTATGGTTTCTCCCCATTGTTTCTTTCATCTTTCAATATCCAATTTAATTTACCAGCAAACCTATAGTTTGTTTGTAAAGGCAAATATTTTTTTTTCCATTCATCTATCAGTGGAATTCTTCCCATTCTTTCCTTTTATCTCAGTGCTAGTTTTATCGACCAGCAGACCCACAGCTTGTTTGTAAAGACAAATCTGTCATTCCTCTCAAGATCACTTAAAATTCTCCTTTCCTAAGAATAACTCAGCGCAAATGTTTAATCATCAGACTTCATACTTGCTAGTCCATGATTTACTTTTTTACCTGTTTTTCCTCATAGAACTGAAAAACAAAAACAAAACAAGTTCCTCCAAGAAAGGGTAAGCGAAAAATACAAGGAAAAAACCCCACCAAACCCTAGCAACCCCAAAACATTTAAAACCCCTAAAGCAGCTATAATTTACACTATAAAGTAATAGAATAAATAGCAAGTAATGAGCCTAAAATATCTCTAAATGATAGGATCATTTTTTTTTCAACATAATGTTAGATGTTGAATTTCAATCCTGGACCAAATAATTGAATGAAGAAGTTTTGTTACTACTTTAGGTTTAGTTAGGTCTGAACTGAAGACACTAGACTTGAAAGTATCTTGTTCTGACTCAGTTGTTTATTGTACCTTATTTATGGTACAGTCTCACACCATGTGAGCTCTGCTTTACACAGCACAATAAATGACTACTTCTACTTAGTTTCAAGGACTTTTAAACAATAAGCAAAACCAATGAAAACCTGGCACCTAAATTATTTTTATTTATAACCCAAGTAAAGTTCACTCAATGTCCGCAATGCGACTTTTACTACCCAATCAGAAAACCTCACCTAAACCTGAAAAGAAGGAGGAAGAAAAAAGTGAAGAAGAAGGACTCAGACAACGCCTAAATCCCTCCATATTGTCTCTTATATGATTCTACATCCTAAACCCCCAAACCTTAAACATTTCACCCTGTGACATTACACACTTCTATGCAACCCCACACACCCTCAGTGCTATCAATCAGTTTTGGAAGCTGTTCCCATGGCCTCAGATCAAAGGCAGTATCCATCTGAGGATCACTACCTGTCAAAGCAGAAAGCCTGATGCTTTCAGCATTCAGGGCTCCAACAAATTTCTACCCTCCAATGAGAATTTCTCCCTTCTACATAATTCATAATTTCATATGAATGATGACCAACACTGCTTTATCTGATCTTACCCATAGCATATTTTTTAAAGAAGCATTGCTTTTTTACTACTGCTGGTTTATTCCAAGTATTGGTGCCGTAAACACAGTGAAGAACTATTAACAAATAATTAAAAGTCAAACAAAATCATTGTAGAATATTAAATTCTATACCTAACTGTTTACCTCTTTCAGGGAGTGTCCCTTTCCATGGAAAAGTGAATTACACTAGGAAGAATTTGTGTATTTCTGCAGAAAATTGCATTACTTAAGGGTGAAGACACACAGGGATATTCATATCTTTGAACAATTTCTAACAGCTGCTGACACTTTTTCCCCACTATGTGATTCAATATCACTGCATAAAACTAAAAAACTTCATTTAAAAAGGAAAGCATTGGGGAATCCACGACACGGATATCAACAGCAAAATACCATCCCAAAGGTCAACAACCTGGCACACAAGGACACCTTAGTTAGTTTAGGGCATATTTTCTTTTTTTTTCCCGGCCACATTTAGAGGAATTTTTCACCTTTTCTACTCCCTTTTCAAACTGTCTTCTAAGGATAAGGTGAGATTAGCACACTACATTTTGTACAAATGAGAAATAATAATTCAATCCCTAATAAACTATTAATTTACTTCTGTTTTTTAATGGGCAGGACATCAGTGATGTGAATATCTTCTCTTTTTTCAGTAATAACTATATTACCACAACAAAAGAAGTTAAAATGAAAGTACGGCCCCAAAACCTTGAACAACTAACCAACAGACTGAGTGCAGACTAAATTCAGCTCACTGGATTTCCAAGAACAATTTAAAAAAATCTAACATCTTCCTCTTCAATTGCCGTATGAAATAAAGCTGTGTGAATCACAACCGTGTTTGACTTCCGGTAATGTGATTCCCAAAGCGCTGGCACAGAAATACTTTGCTGGTCACTAATGTGTTCAGTATTGTCCTTGCTGCAAAGAGCTGGTGGAGAGGATGCTCTCCACTTACTGAACCCAATTGCTTAAGCAGCAGGAAAGCAATGAATTGTGGCAGGCAAAGGCCGAATCCCCCGCCCTGCTGAGAGGGTGCTCCGCAGAAGGGACAGCTCTACAGCCCGCATCGCACACGTGCCGAGGTTACTAAATGAACGTTAGCGAGAGAAGACGCGGAAGGGACATCTGTATAACGTTCCCAGGAGTTCATGCTCTCCCTGGAAGGGAGACAAAAGCCAACGAACAGAGGAGGGTCCGACGTTTTAAATCCGAAGCGGCGCGCGGGAACAACGGCGGAGCAACACAACTCAGAGCCAGTGATCTACAGGCCCCTGCCCTCACGGAGAGCCGGGGCGGGACCCGTGTGTGGCACAGAGGCCGGCTGTGAACCGGGACTGCAGAGAGCCGGGGCGGGACCCGTGTGTGGC